>PRKT01000221.1:0-91610 GCA_003671525.1 Saccostrea glomerata | reverse complement strand
GGGGGGGGGGGGGGGCAAACGGACTTTCAGTGAAAATTTTCTATATGTAATAGGTTTGGAACAAATTCAACCCCCTTTCCTCCCCCTATATTATAATACACCTGGAGAGTCCTGTGCTGTTCCAGTAGTGAGTAAACTTTCTTTGTTATTGTTGTAAGCTGATATCACTGGAGACAATATAACAAACAGATTTTTCTTCCTTTTTTCTGTGTTTCTTGTCTGGGGAAATCTTTGCTTTCCAAGATCAATTTATACATTTCATGCCTAAAAACAAATCTTAACTATTTATGTCCAAAGACTTTTCCCTGTAAGCTTCTGACTTAATAAGAAATTATGAATATTTTGAATCTACAGATATGATTCTTGTTGTATTTGAAAACTACTCACTGTAGACTGTCACCTGACCTGATGCAAACAGGTAGAAATACTGAGGGTATAATCATCTGTGTTTGTACAAAATTGTAAAAGACATGATAAAACCATGATCATCTTGATTATACAAAAGTAACAAGAAACACACAAAATTTGTTATGAATTGATAAAGACATAAGGGGTTTAATTTCTCTGTGAAAGATGTACTCATTGTCTCAAACCATGGTCAGGAGTCCGCATATATAGCTCTTTCCTACCAGAATGGGAGAGGATTGTACATTTTGGCCATGGTTTGTGACAATGACATGTACCAAGAATGTTGTTAAGACTTTTACCCTCACCATTGGTATTGGTCCTTCACTTTTCTATAAAACTAAATCTCATGGCACTTGTGAAAAGTTTACCAACATACACATGGTGCTGTCAATAAATGAACTGAATGAAATAATGAGTTTCCTTCAGAACAGACTTCATTTCAAACCACGTAAGAGATCAGTAGGTGGTGTCAGGTGAGTAAGCTCCACTGATCCTGGAGAGGGCTTTACAGGTGGATCACAGACAGTAGGAGGACGGACAGTGGGATGACAGACAAACACTGATCAGACAAGTGTACTACAGTCCTTTGCTGAGTTTTCTTCATCGTACTTATCAGTCATTCAAAATTAACCCAGTTGGCCTGGAATTTCAATAAAATTTTGTCCTTTGCCAGAATATGCATGACAATAATGAGACAATTTTTCAGAAAAAACTGGAATTGAACAGAGACAGGAATTCTTCCATGCTTTCACTGAGACAAAAAAAACAAAGAGGTGATGAAAATTTTATATTTTATTGAGATTTTCATTCCTTTCAACAGTTTGTAACTGTTCACCATAATTGTTCACAACATAAATTACCCTGACAATGGATGACAAAGTTTCAACAAGATACGGAGGAGATCTAGTACAGAGTTTGTTTGTTTTTTTGTTTTTGTTTTATTTTTTTAATAAAAAAAAATGAACACATAATTAACATATTGTTTTTTTTAAAAACATATCAGAAATTGTTAGGAAGAATAGTGTGGTATGAAAAAATACTGAACATCATATATAGAAATAAAATATCAAAAGAACTAATAAATGCATAATGAAAATGCTAAAAATAATGAAGTCCATCACCTTAACAAATTTAAAAGAGAGGAAGACAGTTTCACTTTCAGCAAGTTGATCTTATTAATGCAACTAATATTCAATCAGAGCAAAATAACAACAGATCACCATCATTCAAAACATAAAGCCAGACTTTAAAACGCATATCTATTGATAAATGCAGTTTTACATGAAAACATGATAATAAAAGCATATTGAAAATAATATTCATTTGATTAAAGGAAATGCATTTTCTAATACTTTCTAAATAAATTAATACCATGGATTATCTGCATGCTATGGCTTGATAACATGGAAAAGAGGAATGGCTTTTGAAAGGGGAGGTAATGTAAAAAATCTGAACACATTGAATAAATATAAAAGCTGCTCGGTTAGACTTGCTCAAGTCTCTATGTTTTTATTGTTTATTTTTTATAAATAGTATAACAAATTCTTTGTTCTTATTTGTATTGCTGTCCTCTGCTCTCTGTCATAGTTAAATGTTATCAAACATAGATGTTTGTCAAAAAGTATGAAAGAGAGCACTAAAACATAGAGACTTGAGCAAGTCTATTGCTCTGTGTCAGTCGAAAGTATTGAACATTACATACTGTAAAATCATCTTAATTTGATTTGATCAATGTTTACCAGAAATTGAAGTTAAATTCTTATTTGTATATATATTGTACAAATAACTCACTGAATTGATGTGCTGACAAAGTTATCGTTCGATGGAATTTAACATACCCCAAAAAATCCACAAACATTGGTCCAACTCAAACAATGATTTCACAGTAGTCACAGTCCTTTATTTTGTTCATGCTCTTGTGTACAAATTTTCAGGCAATTCTGCTAAAACTTATTCAGTTGTACAGTAAAAAAAATACTCTGGACAACTGTAAGTTAAGAACCATTAGATACTAATATATGTCAAGCATTAATGGCAGTAAAATTGGTGTATATTTCTAAATAAATATAATCTGTATATAAAAATCTCTAAAATATCAGAGACACGATACTGGAAATACAAATAAATTGCATATACAGCTGCTAGAAAAATAAAAATATGGAAAACTTTTATTAATACATGACTAAGTTTGTATCTTTCTGGCCAACTAGTTCTACTGGGATTCAAGTACATATAATTGTATGAGGTAATTATAATGCCCTGTTGGGTTTTACTGTGGGTCTTAGTTATGACATCCTTATGTAAATGACTAATTATTTGTATTACATGCATTAATATCAGAGTATGCAGTGCATATATATATCATAATACCATCTTTAAAAAAAATGTTTGTTTGCCCTTCAGGTAGCAATAATATTCATTCCTGAATTTTATCACACCATCAATTTTGTATGTTGAAATTTTCTACGAAAAAATATTCCCCATCTACTTCTTACCAAATATTTTTACCTTGAGCCAGGAGAGGGCAAAATGTTGAAGATGGCCTAAATGCAAATATTTATATGTTTGTTTATTATAATATACATGTAATAGTACCGGTACACAACCATGAGGACTCTGTGTCTGCAAAATGTTTTAAAACATCATCTTATATTGTCAACATATTGAAAGCAGAAAAAATGCACAGACTTAGAAGCAACATTTGTTATCTAAATGACATGGTAAGGCTGAATAAAGAAAACAAATTAAAAACTGAGAACCCTGCAGCCAAAGCATGATTTGAATGAGTATTCCCTTCAAAGCAGTCAAATATGAACAAAACTAAGATTATCATCATCTACTTATCTATACATGGAGAAATATGTCAAGTGACTTAACTATTCTTCTGTTTCACAGGCCATGACTATACTGGCAAATACACCTGCAAACTACCACTACTTGCAAACATACACAAGATTTCTCAAAAGTAAATCTTGTGTGATATTTTTTCAATAAATAATGATAAATGCTTTCAACTACAGTAAAATCATACAAGCACTCACTCATACACAAACACATTTAAACACAACTCTGAAATCAGTTTCCTTTTTGTAGAATCAGGACTCCTTCTCGGGTACAACGCTGCACACCTTCTGTCCAAATATGGTCAGATTGGCTGAAAAGAGAGGAATTACAATTAGATAATAACAAATACAGAGAACAAAATAAAAAGACCGTACAGTGTTCCCCTGCTATAATGTCTTCATCATACAGTCATCCCCACCACTTGCTAACAAAAATCTAAATTACCTAACTGCATAAACCCCACTTTCATTAAACCCTAATTCCCTGCAAATCTTTATTCTCCATTTTATTTCTGGTACAAATCTGTCTTTGCCATTATTATAACCTTCATTATTTATTGCTAAATAAACTTATCCAAATTTAAAATTTGAATTTATTCTGAAAATTGACACATTTCCATGTTTACATACCAAAGAATTTTCTCCAGGACTTTGGTTTCTTTGTCCACTTGACAAATATAACATAAACTGGTAGCCCCACCAGGATCATGACAAGAGCCATCCCCGTGGATTCTGGTTCCACTGTCAGCGGGAGGACCAGTAAAAATAACACACACAACAGGAAGAAGATAGGGATGATCAGTGGAAACTGAAATACAATTGAAAAACAAATGTTATACATTTACTAGGTGAAAACTGTTTATAACATCACAAAGAAATCAGCTTTTCTGGCTTGTGAGAATAAGTATAAGAATTTCAATTTATATGTAACTTTATTTACGGTATGCAAAGTGAATGGGATCGGGCAGCAGGCAAAAGCTATTTAGTCCTCTCCCTAATTAAAATTTAAACAGCATTTAAGTTAGCTAAGCAAAATGTAGAAGGAAACAAACTTTTCAAAACAAAAGAAATTCCCTATCATGTTAGATGACGTATGCATAAATTAGTTACTTTGATGGGCCTCTCCATCTCTGGCTTGGTTATCCTTAAATAGATAAGGGCCAGAATGGACATCCCCACTGACCACCACTGGACAAAACTCATGTAGTTGATGAGAATAAAAATGTCATCAGATATCAGGTAGACCAAGGACATTCCTCCCTATAAGAAACAAGAAATCACTTTCTAATTATTTCAGCATATTTAAAAATTAAATGCATGGTTCATGCTGATGTGGCTGGTGGAAAGAAAGAAAAAAATAACTCACTGTGAATAACATGGCTGGGAGAGGAGTGTATTTCTTTGTGTGAATCATGGAGAAAAATTCTGGAAGATGACCTTCCCTGGCTCCGACAAAAAACAGTCTGAAAACAAAGACGACATAAAAAAACATAAATAAAGTCACAAAACTTAGGAGTAAAATAAATAGTTATAAAAGCAAGGGATTTTGCTATGCATGGATCTCTGGATTCAGTGGATTGTCAATGTCTGGCCAAATTTTCTCAACCAGAGAGATTATTATAAGTTCTGCAGCTAGGCTAATCTTTGTCTAGTTTAATTATCAAGTACAAAATTTTGAGACATTTTGAAATATTAGGGTCAAGCTAAAATAAGGTGATCCTTGACCTTTTGATCTGATAATTACATCGATTAACCTATATTCCTTGCCAACTAATGATCATAGCTTGATAAAAATGCAAATTAAAAGAATAGTCATATGACATGTTTGATGTAAATATAGCAAACAACCACATGGCCTTTGTTTTAAAAAAAACAGAAACCTTGGACAAGGTTTCATGAATATCAAAGAAATTTTTCTCTTGATATTGATTAAAAATTCTTCCTCTCTGATAGTTAGACAACTTTACAGTAATGCACTTTTATTCAAAGGATGGCAAATGGAAGTCCTTTTTTTTTTAAAAAAGTATAATATAATCACTAACAGAAGTAACCTTCATATGTTATTCAAAAGTAGACTAATGGGAAAACATGCTGGAGTAGCGCTATGTCATAATATTTTCAATAAACACAGCCATGTGAATGAATACAAACCTTCCAGATGTGAAGAGTAGGCCATTGACACCCCCAAATGTGGAGAGGGACACAAAAACAGGTACAATCCAGTTCATAACTCCAAACACCTTGTCACCAAAAGTCTAGAAAAAAAACAAATCCATACCATTTTTCTGTGAAACCACAAATACACATGAATATGGTTTTTTTTTGGTTTTAATAGTCCTCCCCTTTTTTGCAGCATTTAATCATCCCACTATTAGTTTCTGTAATCATCAACACCAGATATGACTACTTGGCATATATGTAGATATAATTAATGTTTACCATCAAGAGAAATACATTTGTACCAGAATTTGCTCTTTTATTATCTTTATTTTTTGTAAAAGATTAACATCAGAGTGCTGATGATTAATTAATTAATCTTACCACTGCCACAGCCTCTGACGCCAGCATTTCTGAAGGGGAGATGACGGTTAAGTAAGCAACGTTGGCAAACACGTAAACAAGAGTGACAATAGGAATGGAGATGTAGATAGCTCGTGGCAAGTTCCTAAGGAAAGACAGTTAATTATCAATCTTTTTTTGTATAACATCTAAGAAATAAAAGAAATCTTTACATTAATGCCAAAGTTCAAAGAATTACTGAAAGTAAGAAACTTCTTTTTAAACTTACTTAAAAGGATCAATCATTTCTTCTGTAACAAAGTTCAAAAAGTTCCTGGAAAATAACAAGTTTATATAAGGAAATCAATGAGATGTTATTTACAAAGGATAGCAAAAATACAGACTGTCAGAAAATAAAATGTATATATGAATTTTAGTAATATACTACAGGATATTTTAGAATAAAAAATAAGTCTTTCACTAAATCAGGTTAAATTAAGTTTATATAGAGTGTAACAAAATAATACATTGAATGCATACTTATAAATTTAAAAACTGTGAAAAATAGATGCATAATTAAATCCCTACAGAACAAGAGAAATAATGCTTCCTTTTTCACTCACCATCCAGCGTAAGCAAACAAGCCAGAATAGAAGGCTAGAGATATTTGTCCAACATCTGTATTTGTGTTCTCAAATGCATTTTGAAAATATTCCACTTCCCCTAAAATAATTTGAATACCGGTAATATTTATATATAAGTGTCAAAGTCTTTACTATTATTTTTTTTTACCTAAATATTCATACTTCTTTTGTTATTTGTAAAAAGTTGTTGAAAGAAATATTTAATAATGCAAAGATCATTAAAAATACATTAATTTCTCAAATACACTTATTGGTTTCCCTTCATGGTTCTAACTAAAGGTCACTAAAGATTGATGTCTTTTATAGTCTTCAGAGTAGACATTAATACAGAACCATTGAATGTAATTAACAGCCATGGTTATAAAATCAGGATGTTTCCTTCTAAAAGCCATAGGATTTTCTCCTTTTAAATGCCAAATAATCATTTAAAAAATAAAAATCTATGTGAGAATTACTCAATGAAATTTCCTCAATTTCACTTCAGAAGTTTGCTTTCAACTTAAGTCATTATAAAGTGGTTATAATTACCTTGTCCAATCAGAACGAAGCCGGTGATGGTAATGATAATGAGAGCCAAGATTTTAGCGATGGTGAAGAGATCTTGAATTCTTGTTGCTGCTCTCACACTGATCAAGTTCACAAAGGTCAAGATACCTAAGTGCAAAAAGGTCAATAAATCAGATTTTTTTTCAACTTTATTTGAATATATACAGATATGTAATGACTAATAAGAACAAATAATGCCCAGCAGATGTTCAGATGAATGGTTTTGTAAGCTAAGTCTGACAAACTCAAACAATGCTCTGTTTGTATATAATGTGAACATCCTGATAATGTATTATGCACACAGTGCAAAAATTACTTGGTGTTGAAAGTCTTACTATACATGTTTCAGTTAAACATCAAAGAAAAGTGCATTCAGCCTGAGTTATATATTATACACAGATATATGATTGTACTGGTAGAAGAGATCTTACTGATGCACAGTGCAGCAAACAGCTTCTTTGCTATGACTGGAGACTCGCAATAAGGGAAAATGGGTTGAAGAACGTAGTTAGCAAATGTAAGGGCAACAACAGCTTGAGCAGTGGGACGGATTATAATTAGGTTACCCTGAAAGAACATAAATCATTTTATTATATGTACTGTCTTCAGACTTCATTTCCATATTCCATTAATCAACAAAATGTTCATAAACTACTGTAAATCCCTTTTTATTCGCGAGAACTTTATTTTCGCGTAATTACGCGAGACAGTGTGCTCGCCAAAATTTAATTCTCGCCTATAATAGTATTCCTTCAGATTATCATGGATTATATAGAGCAATAACCACAATTCGTGAAAATTTTGCCTCGCTAATCAAGAGTCAAAGACTATCTCACGAAAATAAGATGTCGCGAAAATTTAGTGATCTACAGTATGCATATTTTAGAAACACAGATTTAAAATATAAACTTTTCTTCCCTTTCATAATTATAAATGCAATTTTCTTTTTTGAACCAAATTCAATAAAATTCCGAAAGTATACCTATAAAGATACATTGCTTAATGCTTAAATGTCAAAAACAATTATGATTTCAAAATATTATGATCATTAAGTTGCATAAGATAATTACAACATTTGAATATTATCAGATTATCAGATTTGAAATGGCTAAGATTTTCATTGTTTGCACGGTCAATATCCGATTTGATTTGGTCAGGAGGCATAAAATTCTGAAATTCTTACCCACAGCTGCAGGAAGGCCATACATGGACCAAAGGCCTCGAGGATGTAGATATAGTCACCACCTGATCGTGTGATGGTGGTCCCCAACTCAGCATAACACACCGCTCCCACTAACGACAAGAAGCCACACCCTGTCCATACCACCAAAGACAAGCCTACCTGTCATAAGGTGAAATATAGATTGTTAGTAAAGAGAAACATTGTACTGAGGGAGATCTATATTGTAAAGAAACATATATAATTCTCAACTGGTTGTTTAAAAAGAATTTATATACAGAATTAATATTCTCTACTATAAGGAGATACAAGACATATTACTACAATAAATGCTAAAAGAAATTTTAATAAGCACCCTTTTTAATAGCAAAATAGGGAAAATATTAATTATTACCATGATTGTTTGAATTATAAGGTCCCCTGTCTTTGGGTAAAAAATTGAGTGTATGTCATAAATAAAAAGAAGCACATCAATTTTTAAGTTATCACACTGCTAGAGGAATATTTTGTTTTCAAAAAAGTTTAATGAATTATAAAGCTGTATTCTGAATAGTAAAAAATTGAATTATCTACTCAAAGGAACCTGGCCATATTTTTATACAACAATAAATGCTAAAGGAAGTTTTGCACATTTTATTAAATAATAAGTTTGACAGAGGTAAACACACACATAATATCAATTCATTTGTAAGTAACATGGATATCTGATACATGTACTGTTTGGTACCATGATTGCATTCTTAATTATAATACCCCTTGTCTTCTAACTTTATATGAACCCCAAATGCTTGTAAGGATGAATGTGGTACTCAGAAGGTAAACCTAAAGCCCGTAACCAATCAAATGTTACATATGTACCAATAATGTCCAATATGGGCAAATTATTTCCTCAAAAAGCAAAAGTCAATCTCTATAACCAAAACCATAATGCCAACAGTATTGAAATTTGTCCTTGAACTACAAATGCACTCTAGATTAGTGTAAAATACAAGCCATTACTGTGCATTCAAATAAGGTAATAATTTATTTGATTAATTTGGTCAGGTTCTGCATGTGTGGTTACAGATTTATTTATTCTGCTCAAATAGTCAATTTGAATTGGACAGTCATGTGACCTTGAAATTTAGGAGAAAAAAAATAAGTACTAATCCTGTGTGGTCACAAGATATAGTTTCTAAATTTGATGCGAATATATTCAAACAGTCAATTAGTATTAATAAAGTGAAGTAATGATATATAAAAATTTACAAATAATTAATATCATTTTCGTGTTCCCCATCAATTATCATAATGAACATTTTTTCTTTGAAGAAATAATGCTATTAACAATAATTCATTTTTTATTGGGCATTAATATGACATTGATACTCATACAGTCTTCTTATTTAAAATAATTAACTGTCATGCATCAAAAACATGGTCTCTGTATGTTCTAATACATATGTCTTTTTATTTTAGACTAAGCATCCCATAAAACTACAATCTTTTGTGAAAACATGGATTTGTTCTTTGATGTAACAACAGCATGCGATAAATGCATTAGTTGTCACAAATCCATGCAGCTAATGATTTAAAACATTAATTTTTTTAAGTTTGCAGACATGTCATGTTCATAGACTATCAAGATCTGACCTAATATCCTTGTGGCTTGGACATGAAAAAATATTTTCTTTAATAGAATAAAATGCATAGGTACATATGGTCAAATCCTAAATAATTCTGGAGGAATCTAAAGTCCGTCTAACCCATGAAACAAATGGATGAAAATATTTATATTCATTTGATTGAATAATAAGGAAACATTCATCTACCAGAGAAAATTCAAGGATAAAAGAATCATTTTTATAGAGATCTCAGTTTCACTATGGACATTTGACCCAAACACAATCTTCAATTCAATTCAGAAGTGCCACCATTTTAAATCATATGATTTCTACTTATTCATTGATTCCTGTATACACACTATTTTTCCCAACACTTCATTTGGCATTCAGTTTTGGAACATCTTGTTTGTCTCTAACATTACACTGTACATTAGCCCTTTGAATTTACATTAGTCTCTGTAAACATGCATACGACATAGATCTAAAGCCAAAATCAATGGTATTGTACAATGAGTTGGGGACAGAACACATTACTACACTTTGCGGACATTGGCCCCCCAATAAAGTAGGTGGACCAAGCTATCCAGCTGTGATTAATTGAAGGAGCGTAAACTCTCAGCAGCTACAAGATGCCAGGTCTGGAAATGTGAATATATTATATTGCAGTCCTTCACCTGGATAAGGTGACAAAACCAGTTAATGAAAATATATATACTGTGTCATGCCAAGAATGTCCTATATGCATGATATGCAATGATGAACTTTTGTACTTTTGTGTGTTTGTGTCTGAAAAATAAATATGGAATACAAATGAACTAAACTGCAGGATTAATATCCCCAGGGTTGGGCTGTAACATCATTACACATGTAAAGTAACCTTGCATGTTTTTAAACATTTGAATTAAATTCACTTAAGAAGTCTACTTTTTTGTGATACCACTACTCGAAGTTTTTGTTTTTAGACACTATATACAATACATTGTGTCATAAAGTGAACAAAACATATTTATAACGAGGGCACATCTATTTTTTAAGTTTATTTATAAATATGCTTGCAGTAGGTCAAATAGTTTGAAAACAGACTGAATACTAGGGCAAGCCATTAGAATTTTTCACTTCAATGTTGGCATTTACATTTCTACAAATTATTCCACACCTTTTTATAATCCTAATACTAATCTATAATCCTTGTTAGTAAATACAATACAGTGTACTACATACCACTATATAGAATCACTATTTTACTAATTAACCAGGATTTATCAAAGGTCACTCAGAATTAAATGAAAACATTAATTTATATTCACTAGCTGTATTAAACATTATGATAGGCTGTTATAAACATTTACATTACCTACAAAGACAAAATCAATAATCATTTGATTGAAATGATGCAAAAGATAAAAGCAAATCAATAAGAAATCTAATGGATTTATTCAACAGGACCAAGAGACAAGTGCCTCTACTACTGCCCAATACAGAAATCGGGGATTGGCGGAGTCAATAAAGAATCGTGATCACCAATCGAAATTAATGGGGTTTTCTTCAGTCTTTCATTAATCTGGTGAAATATGGTCCTAAATGATAGGTTTTCTTTACTAGTTGACTAGAAAATTATATTAGGATGACACTAAAATTGATAGTGATGGGTCTACCAAGAATAACTTAATCTGTGTGGGGTTCATTCATCTGTGAACTTTCTATATGCCTGGGTGGTCAGTCCCAGGTGCAGTTGACAGGTAAAATAATGTGTGAAATCATGTAGCCCCTACTTATTTATTATTATAAAAGTTCCCTGGCAAGACATTGCCTTGTCCCTAGGGCTCATATTATTCTGTGGTGAAGTTAGATACAGGAAACACAAGATTAGAAAGCAGCTTATCTAAAATTTTGGCATCTTAATAAGATAAAAGGAATTTATTCCTGTGAGTGACTTTCTTTGTTAAAAGCTGCTTTTTGTTCACCAGTAATGCCTGACACAACACCCTTTTGAACTGTTTAAGAAGTAAACAAACAAAACTGGCCATAGGTGCTGATATTTATGACAGGCCTCGAACATTGATTCAAGTAGTCTTTAGAATGGGGTTACCTGACAAAATCCTCACGCTTTATTGTACACTTTCAAGGGCAAGATATAGGCATGTTATTAAACCCAAGAAAATTGTGCAAGTCACATGAAAACTGCACTGCAATGTTTATAAATACAATTTGTGTACAAGGTAATCTGATATTCAAATCACAATAGGCAAATAAATCTGACACCTGAGAAATGATAATTTATTTATGTATCTGCTGAAACTAATAAGCACATATGAATGACATCAATTAAATATTTCTAAAACCAATCAGGTCCTATCTATCTGAAGCCATATGGTCCCCATTAATATGAAATATGCTTTGTATAGCCATAGGGCGGAAACACACATCAACCACAAACACATGGATATAATTCATTGATTGATTCAATCTTGTGAATCGACAGATCTCAATAAGATGAAAAAAAGAACAAAACCACTATCTTTCGAAGTTTCTTTTCGTCACTCTCAAAGCGAAGCCTACTCTTAGGCCTATAACAAAACATGCCATAACGTTAAATATTTGCACACGTGCTGACGATGCGCAAAGTGAAACTTACCGACCCTGCGCTTTCCAAAACACCTTTTGGAGTCACGAAAATTCCCGACCCCACGATTGAACCAACAATAATAGCGACACCATTGAAGAGGGTGATCCTCCTCTTGAGTTGAACGCCATCGTCAGAATCCCTCTCTATCGAAACACTATCCTCTTTCGCCATCTCTCCTCACTACCGAAGCGATCACGCTTCTGAACAGAACGAGCCTTCCTTGCCACCGGATGTAAATAACAAGGACGAAACCACTATTTTAAAAGGGGTGGTCTAAAATATTGACTGGCAGTTAACTAAACATTTTGCTAAAAATAGTGATTTCTTGAAAGAATTATAACAAACATTAAATGGATAAATTAAAAATAGCTAAACACAGAGTCAAATTCAAACAGATTAATTTGAAATACTTAGTAAATGATGATAGTGCTGGAAACCCCTACAATTGGTAGAAACCACTACTGGTTGCATCACCTAGAAGTGTTGCATCATTTTTGTCAGAGGATTAAAAAAAATCAGGAAACCATTATTACACAATAGTAACCAATCAAATTTTTGCATATCTCCAAATGTCATTTATTCGTTTTTTTAATTGCAATAATTTTGCCAGGCAGAATATTCATTTGAGCTCTAATTTTGTAGATTAAATTTTTCATCCATCATAAGATAAGATAAGATAAGATATGTTTTATTACTAATTCAGTGCCCAAATGAGCATAAAGAGTACAAACTTACAAGAGAAAGGCCTAATATATAGTTGACAGAAAAAGGAAAAACAAAACAAAACATTTAGACATACATGAACCTATATAAACATGTACATAAAATAGACATATGACTCTTCAATGTATATATACATATGTATCATATTGTGGTATGGGGCATCAGTATTTAAGCCTAATGGCAATTAATTAATGTACATGCATTTTTGAACTTATAATGTTTATAAGACAGATAGAGAAAAAAAAAAAAAAAAAATGCAAAGTACATTAGTAGTAGAGACTGAAGTACACATGAATTGAATAATTATGTATATCCTAACATTTTTACTTTTATCATTTTTTAATGAGATTTTTTCTCTTAATAAAAGATTTGGATAAAAAGTCACATAGTTTAAATAATATATTGTGATCTTCATTTGTCATAATCCATAAAAATTTTTGATTGTTGGACAGAGTGTTGAAATTTTTATAATTGTCACTTAAAAAGTTAAATAAAACTTTCCTTTCTTCATTATATAAAGAACAATTTGTAAGGAAATGGATTTCATCTTCAATACAATTTGAATTACAAAGAGTACATGTCCGTTGACTTCTTTCTAGAGGGATCTTTTTCCCATTAATATCTTTTGTATATTCATATCTACCACGTTCAATTCTTAGTTCATGTGCACTTATTCTGAATTTACACAGTATTTTCCTCTGTTCAAAAGACTTTAAAGATAATAAATATTTCTCAATGGCAAAAGTATTCTTCAACAAAAAATATTTATCAAGTTTACCATGTATTTGACCCTCATCGTGTATTTTAAGCCAATATTGGTAAAAATGCTTTTTGATAAGTTTTTTCAGTAGTCCTTTAAATGTGGTCATATTTAACTGTTTACATATGGGTAAATTAAGGTCTAGTTTGTTACATAAAAATTTGACAGTGTCATACCAGTTATTGATGTCAGACTGACTAAGATTTTTGCACTCTTTATATGCACAATATAGTAAAGATGATTCTGACATATTTTCTAATCTATGCCAATAAGATAGTAAACTAATGATGATTGAACAAAACATGGGTAATCTGCCAAGTTCAGATAGAATAGCAATATTTGTACTCTTTTTACCAACACCAAGAATAAATTTACAAAATTTGATATTCAATTTCTCTGCATCCCAATCTTTGTATATAGTGTAAATGTCTTTGTTTTTTTCAATGTTGCATTTAGATAACATGCCCCAAACTTCACAGCTGTATAATGATATTGGTTTGATTAGGTGGTCAAAGAGGTGTAGCTGAGTTTTTATAGATGGTTCTGATGATTTCAAATCTTTGTGCACTTTGAAGGAGGCTTTCAAAGCTTTTTTAAATAATGTTTCTTTTGCTTCTTTAAAGGAGCCGGATGAACATAGTACTATTCCCAGATATTTATAACTTTTGACACATTCAATTTCTCTATTTCCAAGAAAAAAAGGTTCCTGAATTAGACGGCCACTTTTGTTAAAAATTATTATTTTTGTTTTGTTACAATTTACTTCTAGACACCACTTATTACAGTATTTATTCAATGTATTTAGTTTGTTCTGCAAATCAATTTGGTTGTCAGATATTAAAGCAAGGTCATCTGCATACAGAAGAGCTGAAATTTTCTTTCCTGATAAGGAAACATTATTGGTACATGAGTTATCTTCTTCAAGTAGGGTAGAAAGATCATTTAGGAATATTTTGAATATATTTGGACTTAACACGTCCCCTTGACGTACGCCAATTTCTGGTGAATAAGGACTTGTAAGTTTATTGTCTATCTTAATTCGGATGTTACAGTGTCTATACATGTTACATAATATATTATAAAAAAGACCATTGATGTTTAATTGGAGAAGTTTTAGTTTTATACCTTCATGGATAACTGTATCGAAAGCTTTATGAAAGTCCACAAAACAGACATATAATTGTCTGTTCTTTGAGTTAATGTATTTGTCTATGAGGCACTTCAGAACGAATAGATGATCTGATGTTCTTGATGATTTTGAGAATCCGATTTGGTTTTCGTGAATGATATTATTTTCAATCAGAAAAGTATCAAGCCTATTATTTAAGATAGTATTAAAAAGTTTCCCAATGCTATTTGTTATTGTTATTCCTCTATAATTTTGTGGGATCCTTGGATTTTCGGATTTAAACATCATATATTTATTTTCTTCTACTTCCATATGTAAAGCTAAGTTGGGCTCTAAGCATTTATTTACTAGTAATTTGATCAGTTAATTCTTTCAACTAACAATTAACTAAAACAACATTTAATTTTATAATCAATTTCCGTAACATTAAAAAAATAATGAAAGTTCTTAATATTCTACCAGGGATTTTTAAAAATTCTACATGTAAAAAGAAACAATTTCCATAAAATCGTTTGGCTTTTTCACAGATAAATTGACAGATCGCTAAGTAACTATTCATTAGGGCATGCCACTCACTATACCAAACAAAACTAATGAATCTAATCTTTTTTTTTTTTACTTTGTGCCCCTCCTCCAAATTGAAATTATCAGTCTGCTTCCTTTAGGCCCGATTAAAGGCTTAGTCTAAAATCTCTGTTTTTAATGTATCATGTGAAAAAAATTAATTAGGCTAGCATAAACTTTCAGAAACTCGTCAATTTATTTTTATATACAGACCGTAAACAGCCGATCTATAAAATTAACAAAAGCGGTGAATATATCAGATATCGAAATATAGGTTTGATAGTACAGGTGCATTTATTTTTTTTTTTATATATTAAAGTTTTTTTCAATTTGTGTCAAAATTTCAAGAAGCTGGGGTTTGGTGGGGGTTCCTGATTACGAGATACATGTGTTACTAAGTACATGTAAGAGGTATGTATAAGTGGCAAATAACGTAAGACTAAAGTGCATCCATTACTTGGCGAAGTTATCATCTTCTTACCAGTTTTTCAGAATTAAATGACCCTCTTTGTCAATATGCACATGTATATCCTCAGTAGATTATTTATACAAAATTATTACTTTAATTTTTTTTAATATCAAATTGCATGTTTAGCTTAATGTTATTTTCAAATTAAATTCATATAATTAAATTAATTGTAAATATGTATACATATTATTTAGACAAATCAGAGTATATACACATACTGTCTCCTTGAACCTTACATAAGATATTTTATTTCTTCTTAACCGCAAATGTAATTTTGATGTATAAATGATGTATCTTGTAAAATAATTCATTTTGTATACACAATAGTCAAAACATAACGAAAGAACAACACAGAAGTGTCAAGTATTAAGTGAAATAACACAGCTGGCATTTAAATTGGCAAGACCACTATATCCAGTTACGAAGGATTGCAGTAACTGTTTCAGATATATGTACTTTTACGAACCTGACACTAGAATTCATGCATCCCCAATACCCCACCCCCGCTGTTTCAATGCCCCAAACCCAGAATCCATCGGTGATACGATAATCAGATAGCACCGTTGGGCTACTCGACCACGTGGCCGACTGTGAATTGTCGTGGAGACATTTAAAATCGTGTATTGTCAAAGTGGCTTTCGATCTATTCTTAATCTTTTCCTGTTTAAAAGTCATGTTAATATAATCACTGATCTCGGTGAAACCGACATTTTCACGCACTTTACACATGTCGTTGCATCATTTCCCAACAAAAACATAGTGGCCATAGAGACTGCGGTTCATTTGCTCTTTTTCCAAAAGGAAAACTTTTTTACAACTTTTCTTTGATCGCCGAGGTAATTGTCGTCATTGATTATAAAGATATCTGCCCCCTTGTTCTATGCCTTTTCTGGTGAGCCAAAATTACAAAAACTTAACAAAAAAGATAGCGCAACAGAGACGGTCGATTTGTGGGCGGGAACACTGTTTGGGCGGATCTAAAGGGGCCATAGAGTGCATTTCCAGTGCTTAATTTGATTAATTACAAGTCTTTTGCTACGTCAAAAATACTATTAGTAAAGTTATTCTAAATATTGTTAATAAACTTTACCTTGGTTCATTAAGATAAATATTCATACTAAATTATAAAACAGAACAAATGAAATACAGGAATAAAGCCCATAATAAGCAGGAATCTTTTATGTGGGGATGGGGTCTAATCAAGAAAAAAAAACACAAAAGGTTGCGCTTAAACGAGAGATTTTGTTCATTTTTCTGTATCATTATATTTGTGCTCCTCTCCAAACGACTCCAAGCTTCAGATTTAATAAGTATAAGAAATATAACTCTTGTGCGCTTCATCTATTTTTGTATGATTTAAAAGCCCTTTTTACAATGCATGTTAATTTTTTTTTTAAAAATCAAAATACCTGTAATACACATTGATACGGAATTATCTCAACGATGTATTTATAATTATCAAATTACCTTTTCAATACAGTGATTATATCTTTAGAAACATTGGCATCACGGTGCATCGGCTTTCACTTTAATAAAATTAAAAGCACGGGCACCTGAAGTTACTTATTTTCTTTTAATAAAAAATATATTCCCTACCTAAAAATACTCATAGCGAAAAAAAATTCAACCTACAGTTTTCCTGGGAAAAAAACTTAACAAGCAAAAAAGAAAGGAAATTACTGAAACTTGAAAATCCTATTTCGTGGGGTAGCGTTGAGGGGGTGTGGGGTGTGGTTAGGATTCAATCTTTTTCAGTACCAAATTTTCTTCCTAATATACTATATAACCCTTTATTGAACCTTATTTAATCTTACGTATAGGGGGAGGGGGCAGCGGTCTTTCATTGTTGGACATTTTCAAGACTAAAACGTTATTTTTGGAAAAAAGTGGCCCCCCTAGTGCCACGTGCTTGTTATTAGGTTTCTATATTCAGCAAAGGAAAAAATATAAAATACTTGTCCGTGCAAGTAACTATAACGAATAAGATCCGGGTTGGAAATAGTCAAAGATTTCATGAACATTGTGCTACCATAGGATTCGGAATGATAATACCTTTAATTATTATGCATCAGAAATATCTTATGATATTTAAATTAAAAAAAAAATGATAAAGTAATTAATTTAGTGATGATAAGAAAATATGAAATGGTACAAAGGAATTTTTCTGATTTACCTGGATGTAAACGTACCAGTAACACGTAATAAAAATGAATATTTAAAATAAATACGAAAGGATGACCGTGTACGTCGCATGAACGGAAATATTAGACATTAGTATTCTGCGAAAGTGCTGTGAAACTTTACCGCCAATATTCACGAGATGCAAATACGAGCCATCCAATGACAGCGAGATGAAAAAACACGTGACTATTTACGTACAAAAACCGGAAGCATGCTGCCTTCGTAGTATTTGACAACATTCCCGCGATATGAATGGAAGTGGTGTTGATCTGTAAACTGTTTTAATCTAAACAACATAAACAAGATTTTAGCTGAGTTTAAGACAAGATATAAGCCTTCTATTGGACACGTTTTGTGATTTCCACTTATTGTCAGTTATAACTCCATCAGTGTTCAGGTCCACGTGTACGCAGGGCGAGTGCAGCAACATAAACCATGTCGGGAAACGGCACCGTAAAAATCCATCCAGACGACAAAGAAGTGGAAATAGAAGAAGACAGTGCAGTTAAACTGAAGAAAGAACTTCACTTACACAATGGTGTCGCGATTATCGTGGGGGTTATTGTGGGGAGCGGGATTTTTATTTCCCCCAAAGGAGTTCTCCTGGAGTCGGGGAGTGTCGGGATGTCCCTCATCGTGTGGGTGCTGTGTGGGGTCATCTCACTTATAGGGGCCATGTGTTATGCCGAGTTAGGGACAATGATTCTAAAATCAGGCGCAGACTATGCTTACATTATGGAATCTTTTGGACACTTTCCTGCTTTCTTGTATCTATGGGTCGCTATCATGATTATCATTCCCACGGGAAATGCCATCACAGCACAAACTTTTGCGTATTATGTACTAGAACCTTTGTTCCCTGACTGTGAGGCACCTGGAGAAGCAGTCAGTCTATTAGCAGCTGTCTGTATTAGTAAGTAAATACCATGCTGGATTTGATGATGCAATGTTTAAAAACACGCCGGTTTGGATGATGCAATAACACCAGTATATAGCCATCCTCCCCAAACTGAAGAAAAATCAATTACATAAATAGAATTTTAAAAATATAAAATAAATAATTTTTACAAAAGGTTAATTTATACCAACAGATTAAAATAAATTAGAAACATGCATATGTATTTTTCATAACAGGTCAGTTATAATTTGTTTAAAATGTAGGATATCTTATTTTTTGTGTGTTTCAGTACTTTTAACATTTATAAATGCCTGGAATGTAAAAATGGCAGCCAGAGTCCAAGATGTATTCACTGTAACCAAAGTCCTAGCATTAGTCATTATAATCATCGTTGGAATGGTCTATCTAGTCATTGGTAAGTTTACTTCAAATTTTTATAAGCATCAAAGTTCACAATGCATACCATTTCCTAGTGATTGTAAAAATTAATTTTAAATTATTAAAGCAAATAAAACAGTCATTTGTATATTCTAAATTAAAATTTCTAAGTGAGCATTGAACTTTTATTGTTATATTCCCCACCACAACCATGCACCTAGATATTTTTTTTCATACCTAAAATTGTTTATTATTAATGCTTATTTTATCATTTAATACTAGGCCTACTTAGTTAGTACATTAATTTTTTTTATAGTCTTGATGGTTTTAAAGTCTTTTTTAGGAACTATAGTATGTTGTTTATAAGAATTTGAACTTTTGTCAACTAGCAATCATATTTTACTTCTAATTTTTTTTCAAATTCAAAAAAGCATTGTTCATAGATTTTATTTATGGATTTTAAAAAAATGTATAAACTTAAAATTGAATATAAAAATTGCAATTGCTGAACAAGGATCATTATTTATAATTATACTTTAAACTGACATAAATCCTCAATGTTGACGTAATATTTTTTAAATGACTTGAGTCATTTCCTTTATTTTTTCCCTCAAGGATTCTGTCTTGTAATTTTGAAGCCATTTCACTGTATTTATTCAGCATGATAATATGAATTTTTGTATCGAGATCAAGAAGGGATTTTATATGAGCTTTGTCTGTTGAATGGAAATATTGTTTGACTTATAGATTACCCAGAACAAGGGACCGGTGTCTTGCAGGCTTCTTGTTCTATCTAAAGCTGGTAAATCTGCTGATGAACTTACTGCTGCACATAATAACAGTTTAATATCATGCATTTTCTATTCATATCACCTTGATTGAAAACTTTTAAAAAAAAATTGAATAGCAGTTATACTTTATTAATACCCCCCTCCCCAAATAGACACACCAACCAACCAACAATAAAAAAAAAACAAAGACAAATGAATAACATATGATATACCAAAGAAAACTTTTAATACTTTATAATACAGTAAAACTCATTTAAAGCAAACATGCTTAGGATGATCTATTGCTTACAGCGAAGTTTTTTCATTCTCCTTGACTCTTAAATATATTGAAGGCTTAACAGATAACTATAATGAATTACACTTATAACAAAGTAAATTTTCCCATTCCTGGAACCTTGTAAGCATGTTTCACTGTAATTGCCATTTAAGATTTATTTTAAATGCCAGAGAGTTTTTCAAGGATCGTTTTGATATACTATAATATAGATAAACAGAAAAGATGGGTTTAAATAGTTACTGAGTTATTGTAACATTTTACTGTGTGATGGTGAGAATTATGAATTGATTTCAGTAGCTGGAAGTAACAAATCCATAATAACAGCTGTTGTCACAGTAAATAATACTAAAGAATTACACATTTGACGCTATACAGAGGAAATTAATTTCATAAATAATTCAGAAAATGTTTTTTGGCTTTACCTATGCACGGCACAGATAATGACTAGAAATTTATCAAAATGTTTACTGCTAGAACAAGTTGTATTTAAGTTTTAACCAATTAAAAAAAGTAGAGTACAGTAAAGTATTTTTTTGACCAAGATTTCTTTAACTGATTATTTATTACACCACGGAAAAAAAGAATTTATGAAAGAAAAAATTAAACCACCTTATCATTTATTTTGGGTGTAGTAAAAGCACAGGAAAAGCTATTACGTATTTGATCTTTGTTGATCCCATTAACACAGTATCTGTTAAGTAAATACACTTTGTTTAGGGAAGGAAATAAAAGTCCATTGTGAATGAAACTGACACCAGTACTGTTGACTTAAGAAAACTTGATAAGAGAGAATATTCACCCTGTAAACAGGGTAGGACCCACATATGGTCCAGATTTATTGTCTCCTGCCTCAGGTAGCCGAGATGTCCTGGTGTTTTTATTTGCTGAAGATTCTCTGTATAAATTGACTGCTAATTCCTTGTCAGTTATTGGAAGTGATGCCATTTTACCATAATTAGAACTAATAATTCTGTGTGCACAGTTGTATATCATCAGACATTTGGCATGAGATGCTTTAGGGCCAGTGTTAAGCTATACCAATCATATTAATCCTTTAACACTTCCTAGAAAAGTTCTTATGATAATGTCAGAAGCCAGTTATTTCAGGGATTTTCACAAGTGACGCTTTTACAAAATAAGGAGGTGGCCAGTGGAAGCATTTTAATTTAATAAATATGTTATCAAATTATACAATGTACCAATATCTCAGCCGGTACAATCATGATTTCAGCAGTTAAAAGTACCTGGTACCTAATATGTGCAAATTTTACTGGTTATAGATAAAATCTAGAATATACAGGAAAATTCAAGTTTTTGACTGTTTATATTGAGGTTAACTCTACAGGGATGAAATTCTAGATTGAATTCTTTCTATTAATATTTTGTAATGATAGTATGAATGTTACACTTGGTAACTGATCTTTTGTTGTTTTTTTTTAAAATAAAAGGGACTTTCATATCCTCATGTGATTTTTCAACTTTATAAAAGGTTTCAAGTTAATAATGAAGTATTTCAAATGTGTTGGTAACATGAAAATTGCTCCATGTATAACAAGAAGATCTTTTATAGCTGCTTCATTATTATGTGTGCAGTGCTATCCACATTTTCACTTTAATCAAAAGCATAGTAATATCAGTGACTAGTATATACATGTTAAACATTACACCTTCACTCATTAGTTAAATCTGAAAAATTGACTGTCAATGAACTTTTTCTTAGGTGTTTTAAGTTGTGCAGTATATAGCAAAATTCCTTTATTTGAATAAAATGTAATAATTTAATTAGGGATGTCAAATCGGTCAATTTTTGGTACTCGGTTACTCGGACGTTTTTCCGATCGAGTACCCGGGTACTCGGTAAAAAGTGTAGATAAAAATGAACAAGTATATTGCTGACTGTAAAACATTGTACAAACTCTTCGACTTGTAGAAATAAAACCACATGCTTTGATAGGAGGTTTACCCGTAAGTCACAATGATAAGCACTTCGTGAAATTTAATATAACATTTTTTTTAAATATCAGATAAACACAGGAAATAAAATCAGAAGTGGTTCAAACTGTCTTTGTTTAAAAAAATAATCGTTCCATAATTGTAACTCTTTGTTGCGTTTGACGTCCAGGTATCAGTCGTCAGAACTAGGTACAGTATCAAGTTGAACTTGAACTTGATCTTGAGTTCTCATAACAGAGCGCATTTACGATTTTCGCACACTTTTTCACTCCAATATTTTATAGTATTACGGGACGGTATTTTGTAGTTTGGTGCAGCGATCGACATCAGTTTTTAAAAGTTTTTGCCTTCAACCATTTGTATTGGTATGTAATCAAACACAACCATATCAACAATCAAACATGTAATATCAGCTGTCTCTTTTTCGAGAACATACGGCTTCTCGGAGAATTGACAAAATTATCTAATTTATTTAAACATAAGAGACCTTAAACGATGTTCAGTGAAAACAAATAATTAAAGCAAATCAAAAATAAGGGTGAAAGACAGCCAAAGGTGAGAAAAGCCAGGTAACAGATAATTACTATATAAACACTGCCAAAGGCGATAACGGTCAATAAGAGGTGTGGGAACCCTAATTACTGTATGTACAAGTGCAATGAGCATTTTACGTTTTAAAACACATTGTTTAATGCATTAATAAATAAGCTAAGAAATATTCAATAATATACATCGGAGTAACCGAGTGCTGATTTTAGTATTCGATACTCGGACGTTCGATCGAGTACCCAGTTAACCGGGTACTCGTTGACATCCCTAAATTTAATACATACATAAGAACAGCTAGTTTTTACTATAGACAGAACTGGTTGTAAATGTACTTCCATTGTTATGCAGGTGACAGAGAGAGTTTTGAGGAACCATTTGAAAGTACAGAAACAGAATTAGGAAGGATTGCCCTGTCATTTTACTCTGGACTCTTCTCCTACGCAGGATGGTAATATCCACAGTCTTTCAGTCTCTGTAGTATTAACCCAGTACTATCAAATCTAACATTTTGAGATTTTAAGATTTCTTACACATCAACGTTAAGTTTACATGTATTTTTAAAAGTACTTTCCCTTCCAAAAGGTGACATAGATTGTTTTACAAATTTGACACAGTTTGCCAGAGTTGGATTTTTTTCTGTCATTTTTTAACAGGAATTATTTGAACTTTGTAACAGAAGAATTGAAAAATCCATACAAGTAAGAGTCTTGATATATTTTTTCTGTGTGCTGAATAACTTAGCAGATGTATAATTTGGCACAATTTTAGCACTTTTATTGAAAATTGCTGTCAAATTTTAATGCTTCAGATTTCTTTTTTACGTTAGTATTTTTATCATGAAATGACTCAAAGACGCCAAATCGCAGAAGCACAATTTTACTTTTAATTCTTCAGAAATCTACCTCGAGCCATTGGTATATCAATTCCATTAGTGACAGTGATTTATGTGCTGGCCAATGTAGCGTACTTTGCCGTCCTAACTCCTGCTGAAATGATTGCTTCTAAAGCCACCGCAGTGGTAAGTTCATTGAAATATTTAGATAAAACAATCAATGAGGGACTACAGAATTGTGAATTTTTAGTGGCATTTCTACAGATCATGTTGAAATCTTACTATTATTATAGGACAGGCAACCTAGAAACAGGCTTTTCAAAATGTGTATTGTTTATTTAAATTCTGCAAGGAATTTTTAACCAGTTTGCAAGCCATTGTGAAGCTGTGGAACATTGCAAAATACAATATTACTGATAGGCAGAGCCCAAAAAAATGGCATATGAAAAAATGTATTTTTTCAGCAGTTAAGCTATCATTGCTAGCCAAGGGTTTTTAATCCACTCTGCACCCCATAAACCCTTTATGGGAAGCATGGTCTTTATGGTCTGAAAACCCAAGGCCAGCAAAGATAAGGTAGGACTTCCATGGAATTGTAGCAATAACAGTGCTTCATTCACAATCATAAACAATATGGAATAGAGTTCCTCATCACTTGTATAGGTACATGCTACAATACATCTTATTTTCATTGATGTTAGTAAATTATATTGACACTTGTATTGTACTTGAAAATCTGTTGTCACCATATTGGGATTGGATAGCAGCTGACATAATGATATTTGTCCCTCACTGAGAGACTGACTAAATCTGATCAGTTTACAAGATACTAATGCCAAAGGTAAATCTGGCAGTATGTTACCCATCTGGAATATGGTGTCTAGCATGTAAAGAATTTGATGTTTCTTAACTTCCTGCAGGTACTTCTGTCTCATTTATATGGGGCGCAGCAAAGATGCATGCTTCCATCGTGGCTTTGTAGTGTTATCTTTATGACAGCTTGGTACATCAGAAATGTTTGCAGATTAACTTATTTACCTCTTCATGTGAATGACCTTGTGAATTCAGCATTATAATCCCCTCTCCCTTCCCCAAATCAGATAAAATTCTCATTGATCTGTTTTATTAAAAAAAAAAAATCCAAGCACGGAGCAACATTGTATTTCATTTGATGATTGCTGTATTTGATTGATCATTTAAGATTGTATCATTTTGTATTTGATGTTTATACATGTAGTAAGACACATTGATATTAATCTGTCAATACGTGTAACCCCAACAAAATGACAATGCCTTATGAAATTCTATTCAGTATTTATTTTCATATTAATGATATTACATAATCATATGGTAAAAAAAAAAACAACTTGTCTTGCTGACTTGATGTCTGATCAGAAAATGAAATACATGGAGATACAGACAATCTTGAACCCTGATTTGCGAAATTTTTATGATCACATCATTTGTTTTCAAACTATGATTTCTCTGTACTTTAACACATAATAAGTGGGATGTTTGTATATGATTACAATAATTCCAATTTGCCATATTAATTTCTGTACTTGTCATGTTTAATTGATGCAACATGCCATTTATTTTGGAAACGCAAAGACAATTATGAATGACAACTGTCTGGCTACTGGTTGAAGGTAAAGAGTCCTAATATTTGTAGTTGTGTTTTCTGTCACAACTGCACATCTGGTGGTAATAAACTGAGAAATAGCTTTATGACAAGTGTGGAGAATAATTCTCTATTTCTTTGATTAACCTGCCTGATAAGGCACTGAACCTTTTGTGCAGGGACACAGCTGTACAAAGTTATGTTCTAATGTAGCCAAAGCATGTACTGATACCCCCACATTCATTAAGTAACAATTTCTAAAAGTAAAGAAATTTTACAGGTAAAAAAATAGATTAGCAGCAACCATGGTCAGAGAAAATGTGATTGTGTTGGATTAATGGTCAAGAATCTGAAAGAGGGTCTGAGGCCCATTTTACAAATTAAAGGAACTTGCTACTAAGACCTCAATAGAATTCTCCTACAATATCTTAATTACATTAAATTGAAAATGGTTTTAATCTTTTTAAAAGGAATGTCAAGATATATTTTTATGATAGCAGTTTCAAAAAGAATGATTGATTTTGCAAAATTTTACATGCAAAAGTTTTTGGTCTTTGTGGCAAGTTCTTTTGTAAAGGGCACCTGTCTCCCAATCTCTCTTCTTATAAGAGAACCATATAGCTGAGGCTATTTGACCACTGGTTAGCATCTGACAAATACAATAATCGGCCTTGACATCAAACATTGGCCAATGTGTCTGAATCGACACCTAAGGAACTAAATATAATTTTTAATGGATGTTGTAGTCAGATAGTGCAACAGGTGGTACCGGGGGTATTTTTAAAATAGTATCATGTATTTGATGTGAGTGTTTGTGTGTTTTTGTTGTTTAAGAGCCCTTTCCTATCTTAAATTGAAGTTCATTAGACAATAGGTCAGTGTAGCCTTATTCTTGATCTATTTATTTATTTTTCAGACTTTTGCTGGTAGGACCCTTGGTGTGATGGCATGGATTATGCCTGTATTTGTGGCTTGTTCTACCTTTGGCAGTGTAAATGGGGCCATATTTACTTCGTCAAGGTAACCAAGATGTTTTCTGTCATGTCAACCTGCAAAGTCAATGCACTTTCGGGGTTTGGTTGACCTCATTTATTTTCAGAACCTGTTCTCCCTGTCATAATAAAATAGGTGTCAGTAAATTTTGCATTTAATTGTGGGAATTAAATTCCAGACATGAAATGAGAATCTTAATTAAGATACCATCCATGTAGATGTGGTCAAAGAAATAGGTTAACATTACAAAAAATGGTTATATTTTTGCTGGAAACATCTTTCGAAAATTTACACATATCTGTTTAAATTTCATACAAGATAATTTGTTTGCGGATCTCCAGTTTCTGTTGTGATGATAAAAAACTTTTTTTTACTTGTGGAAATGATTTTTAAAAACAATTAATTAAATGTTTAGTAAAGGAGTTGGGATGGTGGTTCTGAAGGTCCTTATTTTTCATTCTCTTTAATTTTTCTTGAAATAGATACTAGGTTTCTAAAAAAGATGATCTTGGGTCATGTTGATGTCTTGATTTTTTTTTTAAATTAAAATATGTCAAAATAAGGTCATTGATCTGACTATTTTTTAGACAGACCTACAAGAACTAGGCCTTGTATCAGTTCAAGGCAGTATTCTGTTTACATTTTGTGGTTAGATCTGTTACATTAAGCTCCGTGGAAGATGTCGGCCAGTCATTGCATTCTAGATCCCCTCATAAAACTATTAAAACAACCTTACATTTTATAGGCATAGACTTTACTACCTCTTTAGAATTTACTGCTTTTAAAAATCTTTTGACTGAATGAAAGGAATCCTTAAATTCTCCTTTTATTTTCATAAAGAAATTTCATGATGTTTGTTTTCATAAAGTCTCTAAGAATTTTAAATGGCATTGAAAGGTCAGAAGATAAAAAAAAGATATAAATATATTAAATAAATAAACACATGTAAGGTACATATGTACAAAGTATTTGTAGTCATATTTTTATATTATAGCTGTCCTTTCCTGCTGCTTCAAATTTATTATTAAAAAAAAATGAAATAACTTTTATTTATCACATTTTTGAACATTGATCTTGAGTTCATAGCGTTATTGGTTTGGGGTATTGTAAAAAATGTTTACAATTTGAATTAAAAAATAAAAGTAATTTTCTTGTTGTGAAAAGATATTTGTCTTTGACCCAGAAGCTGAATATACAAACATTCTCCATCTGTATACATCCTTTTAAGTAAGAAGTTGCACTCTGGGAAGACTAGATTTATTATTGTGATCTTGTATTGTAGGTTGTACTTTGTGGGAGCCAGACAGGGACACCTGCCAGAGTTCCTAGCCACTCTCAATATCAACTTGTTCACACCACTTCCATCCCTCTTGTTTGGGGTAAGTTTGATAACCCTCCACTTGCCTTGTTTTGGTCACAAATAATTACATAGGCTAGATATTCATTACTTGGTCAAAGCTTCCAAACTACTTAATCCATTTATGGAGTTTTTTTTACATACTTGGTAGGAAAACTTTTTTTTTCTAAAGGTAAAAACAGATTGGACACTTTTTCATATCTGTCAGTATGGTATTCAGTGAATAAAACCAAGATTAAATTGCAGATTAATCTCATGCCATTCTGAATGTAAATTCACACATGTATCCCTAAACAGATCATAGCATTTAAAATGCCAGTGGGATTCAAACCTAGTAACCCTGGGATTGATAGCTTAGCCTTAACTTCACCAGGCCCTTTTGTCAGTCACATTTTCACCTCTCCTTACCACCCATATAAAGTATCATAGCTTCTTATAAATTAAATTGGATATGGTGTATTAAGGTCAGAAACTTATTTATCAAAATAAATAGAAGGAAGGATTGGTAGATACAACAGATGTATTTGACATGCCACAGGGAAAAGGCATTAAAAGAATTAAACAGTGAATTGTAGAAACTGCACTAAGTGTTTTTGGAATTTGATCTTAGCTTGTCAATAATATACCTTGTATAATATCTTCTGTTGACTTTATTTTAAACTTATCTGTAATGTTTGTCAAATTAATGCAAATTCAAATATAAACATTGTCATGTAACATTGTACAGTAAAACTCGGTTATAACGAAGTCTCGGGGACCAATGAAATCATTTGGCTATATCCGTAATTCGTTATATCCGTATAAGGAATTAATTAAATTCATATAGTTGGGGATCCAAAATGAATTCGTGAATTTGCAATATCCGTGTTCGTACTAAACGAGTTTTACTCTAGTTGTAGTGATCAACAACTAAGAATGATATTCTTTATTAGCAGTATATTTGATTTTCTTTTCATGGCCACCTTTGTAATGATCAAAGTATCATTTTTTATTGAAAATTACTACAAAGCAGAATTGCTCAAAAGCTGAAAATATTTATTTTTTTGTAAATACATATGTAATTATTTGAAGAATATTTGAATGTCTTTTCTTGGATACTTTTGTAATGAGTCAGTATGATCAAAGCATGATTTGTTATTGAAAGCTAGTATAAAACTGAATTGCTCCAAAGCAAAGAGCAGAGAATTTATATTTTTTTAGTCCATATACACATGTACATGTATAATAGAAATTTACCTTATCATTATGGAAATGTGAAATGATCACACTCTTCAGTTTCATTGGTTTAAATGATTAATTTCTTTGTGGCATTAGTTTAGTTGGTTCTGTAATATGTGCCTTTTTGACTTCAGTGTCTTATGTCCCTGGTGATGTTATGTAGCCGTGATGTCCAGGTCCTGATTAACTACGCTGCCTTTGTGGAGACATTGTTCATTACAATCAGTATTGCTGGTCTTATCTACATGAGGTACAAATTTCCCGACAGAGATAGACCCATTAAGGTAGGTGTGATTATTCAGATATTCAGCTTTAACTTAATGCAGAAATTAAGTCTAACTTCTGAAATTTACTTCTTATAGGCTTATAAGTTGCAAAAAAAAGAGAGAGAGATTGATAGAGTAGGATGAGTGGAAAGTAATATTAAATTTCATGTCAGCTTAATCATTGCAACTGTAATCAAAAGCTAAACATTTTTTTTACCGGTTATATTACAGGTGAATATTCTGCTGCCCGTCTTTTTCATCTTCATCTGCATTTTCCTTCTATTCATGCCTCTAACGATTGATGCTAATGAAGTATTATGGGGCATTATCATGGTACTGACTGGTGTTCCTGTGTATCTACTAGGCATCACATGGAAAAACAAACCCAGGGCTTTCACTAGATTTATTGGTAAGAGTTCACTTGCTAAGCTGGCTGGAATCCTTATACAGCCTTTATAAAACTGTTCAACCTCATTTTAAGCAGATATAGTAAAGTGATTCATTCATGGATCTGCCCATGTATCAAGTTTTTTTTATTGAAAAAATGTTTTCGATTGTTTTTGAGTGAGATGCCAAGATTTCTTAATGTATGGACAAAAACTCTGTTTCATGAATTAACTAATGATCATCTATTGGTTTTACAGATTCATTCACGGTGTTATCCCAGAAGGTGTTAATGACGGTCCGTACTGACATGAAAGAGGACTGAGATCAATCCGAGTCAGGAGGAGAGAGGACTGCAACCTATCATACATGTAGCTCCCATGAGAGAGTGATTTCAGCGGTGGTGGAACACCCTACTATATCTGTCTCTATTGTTTCTGCTTTTTATACATCTATTATTCTTTGCCGGTATTCAGCTCAATTTTAACAACAGTTCCACAGGCTGGATATGTTATCCCTGTATATAAATCCTGTAAAGTAGAATCTACTTCTTAATCTATCACTGTATAGAAGTACTGGTAACTGTGTTGAATCACAGTAACATCATTCCAAGTCCACATACCCTATTTATTGTATTTATTCTCAGATGTCCACAATCTATGGAGTATGACGAATATTTTGTTGATCGATTAATCATATCAAAATGTGGACTGCCTTTTGTGTTCTTTTGAACTTTTTGCCTTTTATACATATTGTTTAAAATATTCTGCATGGATCTGAGAAAAAAGTTTTTTTTTATTTTGTAAACCTTTATCCCTGTATAACTGGTTTGCATGTTAATATTGTTATGCAAGTGAAGTTTAGGGGGATTACATGACCGAAGTCTGGAACTCATTGATATCCATGAACAAGACAATATATTTAGAAAATGAGTCTATCCCTTTTACCTCAGTGAACATTTTACCAAGCACTGGGTATTTTCACAAATACCATGATGACCTTTTATTGTTAAATGTTGATTTACATTTTGCCTTTCTGAGAGTCATTCAGTCAATGTTAATGTAACTAACTTGTTTTAGCAATATATTTACTTGTTTTTCAAAGTTGATCATGTTAATTATTTATACTATTATTTGATACTGCCTATTAAATGATATTTGAATACCTGAAGCATGAAGAAGAAATATTACTTATGAATTTTTGACTCAGATTTGATATTAATCAGAGCTTGTACTATCATCATACAATATCGCTGTCTTGAATTGATTGTCAGATGTGTGAATCTCGATTCTACATGTACATGTATGTAACTGTTGTCAAGGATTTTTTGATTTTAGAATTATATATTTACATGTATATGTTTGTATGAAGCTCAAGAAGATGCATGTTTGTGTGTGCTTGTGTTAAGATAGGAATTATTATACTTAGAGATCAATATAAGCATTTCCAATTGATTAGTACAATGTACATGCATGGTCATACTGTAAATGTATTACATTTGGCATGTACGATATTTGGCAGAAATTCAATTTTCAACAAGTTAGCATAGATTTGATTTAGCGCTGTCTGAATGTGCTAGTTATAAATGTTAATATACAAGACATTTAGCAATTTACGTGAATTAGCGGACTCTGCTTTCTGCCAAAATCGCTATTAAAAAAGAATAGACCACTAAATGTAATACGTTACAGTAAGTTGTTAGGCATCATAATTGTTTTCATATGTTTGAACTTCTATGTTTGAATTTACTCAGACAAATTTGTACAAAAGAAGACCATTTCAGCAGCAGATTAGTAGCATAATCCAACATTTATTTAATAATTTGAAGGTAGAATTCTTTAAAATGTAGTTTTTTTCACCCTTGATTTTTCTTCATTCTATGGACTAGTCATTTATTTCCAAATTTAAAATAGAGGTTTATTTTATTTAGGATATGATTTGTACAGCTCTTTTTCCAAACATATTTATGCCCCCCTTTGAAGAAGGGAGGGCATATTGCTTTGCTGCTGTCTGTCGGTCTGTCGGTCCATTTAGTTTCCGTTCATTTTTTTCACAACCGTTGCACATACTAAATTGAAATTTGGTTTACAGGTTTATCAGGTGAATATCTAGGTCAAGTTCTGTTTTTGTTACGATTGCACCATTTTTGACAGAATTATGCCCCTTGGACTTAGAAAAATTCCACTTATTTGCAGTTTCCATTCATTTTCTTTGCAGAGGTTGCACATATTGAAATGAAATTTAGTATACAGATGTTTCAGCTGAATATTTAGGTCAAGGTCTGTTTTGGGTACGATCGCACCATTTTAGACAGAGTTATGCCCTTTTGGACTTAGAAAAAATCCAATTTGGGGGGAGGGGGGCATAAGTGTTTTACAAACATCTCTTGTTTTGATATCATTCTGAAAAATTTTCATACTTCACATCAAAATATTTACACAGAAGAAAATAATGATGTACAGAATATAATAGCAAAATAGAAGTCATTGATCATCACAGATGCTTAATTCCCATCTGATTTTATATAAGTCTACATAGGTCTACCCCTCTTTTATGGTATAAGGGTATAGTTCCATATGATCTTTATGAAACAAGAAGGGGACTGCCTATGTATTTTTAATGATTGTTGAATTTTTTTTTTCATTTTTCTTAGTAATAATATTCTAATAGCAAGAAATTACTTTTTCATGGTAGCTAGTCAGTAGTGGAGATATATGGCACACTCTTTGCTCTTTTGATTTGGTTAGGTATTAAAATTTGTAAAGTATGGTAAATACATCTAGCATGTGTTATAGATCATCATTATACATGAGTGAATATAATTCATGTTCAGAATTGGCAAGTATCTTAGTTTTAAGTGGATACTAAGTATTTCTACCTTAAAATATATATTGCAATGCAGCAATTTCAGATTGGCTTTTGTACCTGTAAATATTTTTTGTTGGAGTTCATATGCAATGTACAATGCACCTTTCTTATTGATAGTTCTCTGAGATATTTTTAATTTAAAACCACAATATCATCAGGTGATTTTTAGACAAATTATAAGCATACAGATATCAAATGAAGGGAATCTATTTATTAAAGAAGAAAAAAAGATGGTTTTAACTAGTATATTTGTCCTCAAACTTGGTGTATCAGTCAATACAAAATAGTACAAAGGTCTTCCAATTATTGAACTCAAAAATTATACAGGGAACAAGAAAATAAAATGTAGAACTATTGCATATTTTCTTCAGTACTTATGGCAATATAAGTTAGAAATTATATAGCTTTTATGACATTGTTTGTTATAAACTGGGATGAATTACAATGCCTATATGTTGTAAGGTACCTTTGTAATACATGTATATTTATTGAACAAATTTTTGTGTACTTTTGAAGATCTGGATGTATTATACAGAACGCATAATCTCTTGCTTTTACGGCTTTTATTTTAATTCAGTTAATGTTTGTTTACTTATACCAAGACTGCCAGATTTAATGAATTGCAATTTTATGCAAAATAGCAAAATTAGAATTCTATTTTTGTACTTTATTTATCTTTCTTGACATTATGTGTATTCTTGAGGAAAAACAAAATACATTAATGTGCAATAATGAAAAAAATAAATTCATGAAAATTTAAACATTATCATTATACATGTATTTGGTATGATCTTTGATCTCCAATTGATTTCATTAGACAAGTTGAAATAAATTTTGAACACTGTGTCTTTTGTTGTTGTATTTTAATTTTTGAATGCCATAAACCTGATATTTGGTCTTATTTGGGAGACATTTACACCATACAGGTATACAGGTAATTGTGGGAAAATCCTACATAATTGGAAAAAGTGAATGATTCAAAAGTTTGTAAAATTGTTTGAAGTTGGTTTTGTCAGTTAGTAGTTAGTATAGAGGTCCCTGGTCTTGTTTACTGGTATGTCGATGTTCAAGAGCACACTCTGAGAAGGTTAAGTTTTTTAACAGAAGCAGGTTAGGGACATTTAGTAATTTGTGGGGAAAAGAAGTGATGCCCCAGGATGGCAGCATTTGGTGAATGTTAAAAGTTTCTCAAACGCCAATCATAATCCAGTCAATGAAAAATGTCGCCCAAAGAATAGGGGTTGTTGCATAATTATGCATGAATTGATACAAAATTTTCAATGAAAATGATATAAGATATTCCTCTATAAAGATATATCAAGGTATAGTTGCTACTGAAATTTTTTTAGTCTTCTAAAAGGTCACTTTGTGCTATTCTTATATTTATAAATTGATAGAATTTTAATTTTGCACATGTTATAATTTATTACAGAATCATACAATATTTCCATATTTATACTCCTGTAATCGAAGATATTAAGGATATATAATTTTTGCCCTGTCCATCCGTCTGTCTGTCTGTTGTTATATCAATAAATAGACAGGAAACAGAATGTGAGAAAAAACCTTTAATTTTGGTTAATCTTACTTTATAAACCAGGCCTGAGCATAAATTGTTCAGTAAAAGAAGATATGTGCCAGTTAGAAAAAATATATATTTACAGTCAAATATAAGAGATAAATATAAATATGGGGACCATATAGTCCGTGGGAGGTACATCATGTGTTTATCATGTTCCCCATGCAACGATTTCTGTCAATATGATAGTCGGTATAAAACAAATTGATTATCAGTATTTCTACGAGTCAGATATTCCGGAAAAAGACGGTCCGATCATCATTTAGGCGTTTATTGCAAAATCTGGTTCGACTTGTCTTGCACCGGTAAACCCAAATTTTTGGAAACAAGCAATGGTTATGATAATGTTTATAATTTGATACGAAATAAGCTCATTTTGAACCTATTTAAATCATTTATAATGGAAAGGCAACCAGCTAAGCCTGGATTTCTATCTATATTGACTGGCGAATGGATAGATGTTCCAGATTCAGCCAGAGTAAGTTAGAGAAAATTCGGAAGTACAGTTTTTTTAATTCGAAAATCAATCCAAAATAAAAATATTAGTTCAAACATCGTCTTTTGGGAAATAATGATGCTAAAAAGTAATTCTATTGTTTGGGTAGCTGTACAACACCTTGTAAATGGTGAGATATGGATAAGAATATTTAATATAACTTAATTAGCAGTTAGCATAGCATTTTTCTTTTTTAATTGAATGCTATTTTGAAAACCTAGTTATATATTTGTATAGCTATTTTAAGTTATTTATGTGAATTAATGGATATTGTGTAGAACGTGATATAAACATTTGACATGTAGATACTAGATGATCAGGTCTGGTACAATCACTAGATTTAGCTACGTAGCTTGATTTACCTACATAGCTTTATTTACCTACCTGAGGTAGGTTTATTTACCTACCAAATTGATCTATTTCTATTAAAAAGCATTTTTCTCAGGGTGTGCAGACAATATCATTTTGATGCAGTGATCATTTTCAACTTTGAACTCATCTGAAAACAACTCATGAAAAAATCCCTCTTGGAAAAAGGCCTTTTTCTGCGCAATTGCAATCAAAGTTCTGAAAGTTTTGGGGCTATGTACATGTATGACAGTTAGAACGGTTACTCCTTGAATGAAATGACAAAGAAGTCCAGTTCCAGTTAACACGATAATAGGTCGGTAATTATTCAGCACAATGTGAAGTAATAATACTCAGTCATGCCTCACCGCACCTCACCGTATGGTCAGATAACCAAACAATGGAATTACATGTTTTGCTCTAAATTGTCCAAACGCAGCAATGTATAAACTATCTCTGCTCTGGATTGTTTTTTAAAGCCTTCCTATTATAAATATCAATAGTCATTTAATTGCGACTTTTTGTCTCTTTTTAATAAAAAGAAAACTTTTGAAAAATTACCTAAAAATAGCTAAATAAAGCTACCTGAGGTAGGTAAATAAAGCTACGTAGGTAATTCTACCTACGTAGCTAAATCTAGTGATTGTACTGGACCTGATGATATTGTGTATATGTAAAATGAATATTAAAGGCCGAGGTTTTCAACTGGTCGGTTTTCCTCAGGTAAGTTTGGTGTGGGGTGGAGCTTAATCGAAGCGGCTGAGAAGCCCTGAGGGAATGACACTGGCTTTTGTATAGCTACCTATATACACAGGATGTTACCTGAGTCTCTTACCTGTATGCGTTTTCCTAACATTTGTAAAACGAAGCTGTTTTTGTGTTGCTGATTAATTGAAATACATGAAATAAAGCAGGACAGAATTCTTCTCAAATTCTATCTTTTAGAATTAATATTTTTAATAATTTTAATATACTGTGTGTTTCTTAATCTAGCTTACAAATGTCCCAACGAAAATACATTTAGCATCAAAATCTGTCGTTGTAATTTGGCGACAAAAAGGGAAGTAATTCAAATTACACGTAGTGTACACAAAACGAAAGAAGAAAGTGGATCATAAATAATTTTCTTGGTAAATAACAATTAAACTAAGAAATAGGCGTCAGAAGCAAATTGAAGGGGGTGGGGGTGCTAAACCACCAAAATAAGGCAAACCACAATGTACAATGCCTATATTATGTCTATCATTGCAAAAAACGTGGGAGGCTAAGCCCCCCTCCCATAGCCCCCAGGTTCCGACGCCTATGTTAGAAACGATGTTCTGAGAATAAACTGTTGAAATTAAAATATAAAACATGTAGTCTAAATAAATATTTTTTAAGACATTTTTCAATAACGCATGGTCTGTAAAAATGAACAGGGCCTCGGAATGGGGATGACTTCCCGACATCTATTGGTGAGAGGGGAATGGAATCACCTGCACATTTTTTTTTTTGGAGTTCATAATTTCAAATATTTTATAAAGAAATATAAATTTTCTCTTGACTCCTGAACAATGTTACAATTTTGTCATACTTGTTTTAAAAAATAATTTTGTTTAATTCCATGATATTAATTAGTTTCAAATGCAGATCGGTTTTATGGTTAATTATGGAGGAATAAATGTACGTTAACTCTATCATGTTTTGACATTGAAATTAAAATTATCGATTGTATTCGTGTAATGAAATCTGATCCCCTTTTAAAATTAAAATTATAAATAAATATATAGGCACGTTTTTTCTACTCATTAATTTTATTTAATTTTTTGATAGATTGATTATATTTATGGCATATTCTTATGATTTAAAACGAAGAACGCTTTGATTGCTTTTATACCACGTACGTTGGCATATATACGGTAGGCATCAAAAGCCTGAATGTTAATTCGATGGTCGATATGATCTTCAGACAAGGTACACAAGATATACACAATGGCAGAAAACTAAATTTCAACCAAATCAAAGTATCCAATCCTAGGCTTAATTTCAGATGATTGACAGGGGTTGAAGACCAGGTTAATTTGAAGGGGGTGCTTATTTCCTCCCCGTTTAAATTTTTTTTACAATTATGCTTTTGTAGCATGGGAAATGTCGCAGTGTTTCAGAGTTTGAGAAGCTTAGCAGGGTAGGAGAAGGCACTTATGGAATTGTTTGTAAGTTGTTTTTTATTGTCATACACCAGCTTCTTATATATAAAATGATGAAAAAGAAAAGTCTATAGAAGATTTTCATAAATTTAGCCTAGAATCTTAGATACACATTAAGTAATCAAGATTCTTCTATGATTTTTCAGATAGAGCAAGAGATAGGAAAACAGATACAATTGTGGCATTAAAGAAAATGAGAATGGAAAGAGAAAAGAATGGTATGTTAAATTTTAGAATGACAATTTAATATAGTATGTAAAGACCAATTCACTTAGCTACAATTGCTTGATGACAAATCACTTACTGCTGATGTTGTTTTGATGTTTCAACAATCTTAGCAATAATTGTACATGTGATGTTATCATTCTGTATTCCAGTATTCAATGATATATGCATGTAAATTTACATTTTAAGAGACTCAGAATCTATGTTGCTTCACGGCTTTCTGTTTTTAACACTGTTTGAAAAATAAATGGATAATAAGAATCAAGAACAAAGTTATTGATCATGATGTACAAGTAATACATGTACAATGTACCAGCTTTGAGATTGGTTACCTGTACAGTTATTGGAAATTCAGCAATTTTTGTGGGCTTAATGTTTTTGATTTTAAAATGTGAAAATACTTATGAGTTCATGCCCACCACAAAATGTAATAGCTACACAAAATTCTTCATCCACAAATAGAAATCCCCATAAACCCCCTTTTTTCCCCCTCAAAGCACAAAAAAATTGACCTCACAAAAATATGTGGGTTTTTTTAAGCAGTTAGTTCAATAATTCTTTATCTGATATTCTTTCAGGAATTCCTGTCAGTGGATTGAGAGAAATTAATATTTTGTTAAATTTACGGCATCAGAACATAGTGGAACTTCAAGAAGTAGTGGTTGGAAAAAGTTTAGAAAGGTAAAATCTTAATGTTCTCAAATTGTTTGTATATGTCAAATGTTTAGAACATTCAAATAACAGAGCTGCCAACCCTTACGATTTTGGGGTAAGTCTTATGAAATTAGCGTCCAAAATGCGCATTACGATTTCTCTCTATATTTTTTCCTATTTCTTTTATTCTAAATCAAAGTTTATAAAACCGAAATTTTCATAATTGGCCGTCTACAGTTTCTATTATAATTAAATATTCATAATCCTTACAACGCTTGCTTATAACGTCGTTTCAGTTTCAGATGGCCGATCGCATTCATGTCAATGTTTTAAAGTAAACAAAATGGAAATGTGCCTCAAATTGATCTGATTGCATGTCCATTTACAAAACATCTTTAGCGGCAGGGGGCTTAGGCATTCCCCGGGCCACGCCTTACTATTTTTCATTTCAGAATGTTGGCAGCTATGAAATAATGTCAAAGAATTAAAGAAATGGTTTGAAGATATAAATTACTTTTACTATAAAGAGAAAGTGTTTAGTATTAGACCCTAGGCCTAACAGCAGAATGATCGGTATTGACATGTTTTTTAGTATTTTTCTGGTCATGGAATACTGCGAGCAGGATCTCGCCTCACTTCTAGACAACATGTCCTCTCCTTTCTCAGAAGCTCAGGTGAGACCAAGATAATTAAATACTCTTTGCTTAAGCTCACTGAATCAAAAAGTTCTTATTTTTATGTGTATTTCAAAATGATATCATAGTGTAGTTGCATTATTATATTTAGCTGAAATGATAGAAAAGTGAAACAGTTCAGATTTTGTTTGCTTTTCATGATACAGTATCAAAATATGAAATTAATCTACATTGCAAATTTTATTTTGGCTCAAAAATGAAATGTAAGACAAAGAATTTTTTTTTTATAGGTGAAGTGCATCATGCTGCAGTTGTTTAAAGCCTTAAGATATCTACATGAGAACTTCATAATACACAGAGACCTGAAAGTCTCCAACCTATTGATGACAGATAATGGAAGTGTCAAGATAGGTACGTTACTATTTAACTGATAAAATCACATCAATAGAAATGTCATTAACAATAAATCCATCTCAGATATGTTGAAGTGTCTTGATGTGTTATTCACAAAATGATAAAAGCAAATATTTTGCAAGATCTAAAAGTATTAACCCTTTTCAGCTGATTTTGGGTTGGCCAGAAAATATGGACTCCCCCAGAAACCTCTGACACCATTAGTAGTGACCTTATGGTATTTATCCAACTCTCTTTCGTTAATTGCTCTGCTAAATATAGAGTAAACACACTTATGTTACTTGGATTTGAATACACTGATGTAACTTGGATTTTTTGTCATCCTTTTCTGTAAATTTTAACAGGTACAGAGCACCAGAACTCCTGTTTGGATCCAAGGAACAAACAACAGCAATAGATATGTGGTAAGAAGATAGGATAGGAGATAGGATTACATTGTTTTTGTGATTGTGTATAATATGGTAGATAACTGGGGAATGTTTTTTATTGTTGGAAAAAACATTGTTTTGAGAATTTCAGTTTTGCAGTGCACAAAAAAATGTGTATGAAAACTATGAATAAAGGGTTATATCTTTATGGTTAGACTGAAAATTCAACTAACTCAATGTTTCAAACTATAAAATATTTATATGTGGAAGTTCCTGGGGTAGTGTAGATTCTTAATAGTTCAAATCATTACCCCAAGGGGGAAAGGGTGGGGCCACAATAGGGAATCCAAGTTTTTAATTGAAGTATATCAGAAAATCTTTAAAAATCTTCTTCTCAAGAACCACAGGGCCAGAAAAGCTAAAACTTTTGTGGAAGCTTCCAGGGGTAGTGTAGATTTTAAATTGTTCAAAGCATGGACCTCAGACGTAGGATGGGGACACAATTAGTATAACATCATCATGGGTGGGGAATCTGGTGGAGAACAGCAGGGCAAAAGTAATTCAGGTGAGCATTGTAGCCAAAGAGCCTCTTGTATGTGTCTTAAATAATAAGCTACATGCAATGCCTTTTTTTGGCAAATGGTTGTAGATAAATGGTAAACTCGGCTATCATACAGCAAACTATATTTATGTATGGTTCATCATTTTCATTGTAACAGGTCAGCTGGCTGTATATTTGGGGAGTTACTTGCCCACCGACCCCTCCTCCCAGGGAGGTCAGAAATCCACCAAATCGAGCTCATCATAGAAATGTTTGGGACCCCAAATGACAATATATGGCCGGTAATAAACATTTTAAAATTAAATCATGTTGATGGTACTGTTGTAACAAGTATACTTTGCACATGTAAGTGAAAATTCGCTGTAGTAAGGGAGTGAATCTCTAGAATCTGCATATGTATTGAACGATTTTATATTCACAGCTCTGTCATTCAATTTTTATGTAATTCTTTGCAGGGATTTTCCAAGTTACCTGCAATGGAAACCTTATCACTAAAGAAACAGCCGTAAGTCTCACAAAGTATTGATTTGTATGAATCTAACTGAAAGCATCAAAATCTCATAAATTTTCAAAAATACCCGATACTTATAAAATTGTATCCAAGATGTTCTGTTTAAGGATTTCCATCCCTAATGGTACCAAATTCTCTACCCTTAAATGTCTGTCAAGTACATAATACTCTGATATTACAATGTATATTAAAGCATTTTATAGTGGAAAAGGATTGCCTGCGAGAAAGTTTCAAAAATTCATTAATTAAGCAGTAGTTAATTAAAAAAGATTGCATTGAAGTCTATGGGAAAAGCGTTTTTTCAAAATAAAAATTCAAATAATTTGAATATCCATAAATCCTGCTGTGGAAAGATGCATTGAATTATTAAAAATAGAATGACAATTGAAAAAAAAAAATTTTACTGGCTAAATTTGTTTAGATTGATTTTATTTTATTAATTAAAAATAGGGGAGATAACTCTTACCAAAATTCAAGGTAGTAAATTAGGAAACACCCCACTATGCATACTAATAGTAATAAATGGGAAGTATGTCTAAATAAACTGAGTATTCAATGCCTACATATCTGTTATGTATTCAATTTCATTGAATTTGTTCCTATAAGGGAATGAATACCTTAAAACTTGGCCATACATGTTTGAGGGCATTAGTATAAAACAGGCCTATCTTGTTTGTTTTGAAAGACAATGTAAGACTTTGCCACAAAAGTAAGAAAATGAGTTGAGGACTAAATACAGAGTATTTCCTTTCTTGTTATAGCATGTTTACTTATTATAATTACTGATTTCAGGTATAACAACATTAAGCACACATTTCCATGGTTGACGGACTCTGGAGTTCGGCTCCTTAACTTTCTCTTCATGTATGATCCTTCAAAAAGGTATACAGCATTACAATATCATTTAAGTCTCCTTTCCCAGGCTTTGGTATTATTTTTGCCTCACATTAAAGTCTAGTGCCTAATGATTTTCCGCTACTCTCTTTGTTCACACTTGATTGTAATTAATGTATCATGTATTTTACATATGAGTAAATAGATTTCATATTTGTTGGAGAAAACTAAGAAATTTGAATAATCAGCAGTTTCACTGCCTCTGTCAAAGAAATTTACCATTGCCTGGGATGTCCAACTTTTAAAAACAGATTGTTTTATTGCAAGTTATTTGAAATGTCATTATTCATTTTCTTTTCTTTTTTAGAGCAACTGCTGAAGATTGTTTAGATTTTTCCTACTTCAAAGAACAACCATTCCGTATGTTTTTTTTGCTCTGTACTGTGTTAACCAAAATTTTACTTTAAAAAGCAGTTAACTAGATCTTAATTTTGTATACAGAACACTACAGTTTTGGAACATTTAAATATATATGTATATGTGCAGTACATAAAACATGTTTATATTGAAGTGCCTCAGATGAATGATTTTAATCCTGACATTATAACTGTAATTTGCTATATCTGTCAAGTTTAAAATGTTTTAATATTGCAGGGAATGAAAATCAGTTGGCAATAAGCCTGAATTCAATTAAATGTGTATTTGCTATAACACTGCTTATAAAGTTAATATATGATAACCTGTTTTCTGCTAGTATTCATGGTAGATACTTATTTTTATGCCCCCCCCCCCCCCCCCCCCCCCCTTTTGAAGAAGGGAGGGTATATTGCTTTGCTGCTGTCTTTTGGTCCACCATCAGTTTCCATTCATTTTCTTCGCAGGGGTTGCACATATTGAAATGAAATTTATTTTTAAATCTTTAGATTTATCATAAGAATATCTAGGTCAACTTCTGTTTTGGGCACTAATGGGCCATTTTGGACCAAGAAAAATTCTAATTATTCGCAGTTTCCGTTTATTTTCTTTGCAGAGGTTGCACATTCTGAACTAACATTCAGTATACAGATTTATCATAAAAATATCTAGGTCAAGTTTTTTGGGGGGTTCAATCCAGCCATTTTTGACAGAGTTATGTCTCTTTGGAAAATTCCACTTATTTGGGGGAGGGGTTTTAAGTGTTTTACAAACATCTCTTGTTACAATATTAGTTGACCTGGATTCTCTTAATAAACATGTATTAACTTATTTTCCAGCATGTGATCCAGAATTGATGCCCTCATTCCCTCAGCACAGACTGAAGAGGAAAGCTCAAGCTGACAGGGAAAAGTAAGATATATCTGTCTATAGGTCTGACATCTTTCCTAGTCAATGGGTCTGATCTCTCTGTCCTCTGTGTAAGGGGAGAGAAACAGTCCTAGACCCTAGCTAGTGAGGATGGACTGTAGGAGGCATGGTCTAGACAACTGTGGATTACTTATTTAAAAAGTGAATGCTCCAAGTTAATGGTTGTCCATGAATTGTACCGGTAGTTATGTATATCGGTATCTATAATTATTTGAACCAATGGCAGAAACAATATGGTTCTTTTTATTTTCTGCAAAATACCATATATTTAACTACATGAATTTATTGTAAATATCTCCCACAAATTCCTCTTCACAATCTTTTATAAAGGAGAAATTTTGTTTTCATCAATGCAAAAATGAATAGCCCTTATCAACAATGAATTAATACACAGCCAGTATGTCAGTAATTAAAATAAGATATTTTTTGTCTTCATTTTTAACAGGTCTGAAGGAAGCAATAAGCAAACAGAGTCTACAGATTCTCTCCCCTTACCATCAGTAAGTACACATGTAGCACCACATATTTTTTTAGAGCTTTTATATTAACTTTAAAAAGGTTAGGAAAAACCTAAAGACACGAGAAGATCACCAGCACATTGTGACAGATTTATTTTGTTGACTGGTTGTGACAACAGATGGTCATCCTCAAAACAATAAGCTTGTATTCTCTTGACCAGTCAACAAAATAAATCTGGCAAGTGATGTTGCCATAAACAAATTAAAATGCAGGTTTGCTTTTTGATGTCTCTAAATTTTAGGGTATAGAAATCATAGGCAAAAGAAAAATCAGAATGAGAATTTGCAATAGAATTTATGAATCATTTACCATAAATTCTAACATGTACTTACTTTAAGTCATGAAAAGTTTTAGAGATGACAAACACTGACTACATGTGTAGAAAAAGATTTTGATTTAAACCTTGAATGTACAAAACATTCTGCATTTTATATTTTTTTCCTGTTTAAAGCAACATCATTCACAATTTTTTTTTATCTCAATAGATATCTTAACATGCTTGATTGTTCTGATGATAATCTTCCCTGTTTAAACCTGTCAATAAAATGAATCTACCGGTACATTCTCACATTGTGTTAGTGACCTACTTCTGGCTTTACAACTTTAGCTCCAGACCTTATTGAATACTTTTTGGTAACCACTCATGGAAGTCATCAATAATTTCATCCTTTTGGTGTTGGATTACAGTTTTGCTTCATTTGAGTTTTAGAGGTGATAAGTTGGACTTTTATTTTCAGTCAAAGAAAAGAAGATCAAAGGATTGAGAGTGAACCACTATGACTTGACCCCAAAACTGGAGATCAAAATGAAGATTCATATCAGGATGGAGAAGTTTCTGGAAAGAGGATTTTTATGTCCAAGTTGTTTAACCTTGATCTCAATTTAAAAATCATTTTGCTCCCTCAGAGTGCTGGACACGAGGTTAGATCCTGTGCAGATAGACACATTCTGACACAAGGTCACAGGCACCGGTACTTTTGCAAAATACACTGGTTATTTGAATTATAGAGTTGTTATATAGTAGGGTTTATAATTTACACCTTACAATAAAATTAATGCTCATGAGAAAAATTATTGACATGTATTATAAAATTCACAAGATTTTTATCAAGTTTGATTATGTATTACCAGGTAACCATGTGTAACGGTAAGAGAAATTATTTACTCTATATCTACATTAAAGGCTTTGTACCAAAATCAAGTACATAAATTTTGAAGCCTTTCCTGTAATAATGTAATACATGTACATTCATTTAAAAAAAATCCTAAATGTACATTGTAAGTACACATTTACATGTATATGCTTAAATCCTTCCATGCAATGGAAATAATGTTTCAAGATTTTATTGTTCAAGATTTAATACATGTGATCAATCAATAAATACATAGGTATTAAAATGATTGTCGAGAAGCATAATGTTTATGTAATAAAATCATTAAATGATTAAATAAAAATGTTTTAACAAAATTCTTTGAGCAAACAGGGTGTGTAAGGACTCAAGATATGTATTTCTTGGAATAACATTGATAGGATGTTTATCTGAATAAATGAGAGAGGCTTTATAGCTCTTAAGAGCAGTTAGATGCACTGAAATAATGGGAGAGAAACACAATTATACTGTGTTTGGTATGATTAGATATGGCACAGGAGTCAATGTATTTAAAATTTGTTCTGGTTATAAATAGATTAGGAATATACATGTATATCAACAAAATATGGTACATAATCTCATTTGGTAAAAAGTCTTTTTATGTTCAAACACAACTGTCATTTATCCCCTGGGATAGACCTCAAGGATCAGACCCCGTTGCCATGTATTCCCTGGGGTGGATCTCAGGGTTCAGACCCGGTTGTCGTATACCTCCTGGGGAGGGGCTCTGGGAGGGGGCTTCTTAGGCTGACGGAATGATTTGAGATCTTTTTTGGTTAAATCTTCGGCTGGTTTCTCCTCCAGACCAACTGGTTTCCACTGTTCTCCTTTAAATGCTGCCTAGAAGTGGAAATAATAATTTAAAATACGGATATTTCATTTAATTTTATATAGGCTTGAGAGTTCAGAGGTTCATTTTATAATTATAAAATGACAAGTCAGAGAAGAAAGAAGCAAAGTAGGAAAATTGCTTAGAAGCAGACTTCCACTTCACAGAGAGGATTTGTTGGAGTAAAGAGGAAAAAATTACTTGAGTATTTTAATACAATATGAAAAATAATATTCTAGATAAAACATGCATGGGATAAACTTGACTAATACTTGTACTTACTGCTAGATAAATCATGCTGGTGACAAATAGACTCAGTCCACCCATAATTGTAGCGAGGATAAAACACAACGGAGCACATAATCTGAAACAGATTTAAGTTGATTTGCAAAGAAAAAGTATTTCCTTAATTTTGACCAACACAATCCACATCTATACATGTATAATATTGATAAGAAATGTTTCTTATTGCTAGAGTAACTCACATTAGATGGAATAAGAATCGGACAAAATAATTTCTGCCAAGAAACCCACTGCAATTCACAAGTGTTGTAAAAGGTTTTTGGAATCTGGAGAATAAAAAAGTTTTTTATGATAAAATCGACATGAACTGATATTTTGTATAGTTAATAATGTATAGATAGATAGATGACTCCTTACTTGCGTTCTGTTGTACGTCCTTTGACTCGCTTACCCCTAGGATACTCCACTACAAACACCAAAATGGAAGCAACACTGGACATAGAGTTAAGTAAAATATCCTGCAGGTTTTCACATTTAAAACAGAGTACTAGATTTACTGCTTTTTGGCAGGTGATACTGCTGATTCAGTAATAAATACACAAATTTGTTAAACTTTTTAAGTATGAATGAATTCATTTAAACCTAGAAAATGTGTCCGAGAAGTTTGAAGAGTATCTGTGCACCTTTGAAAAAGAAATCGCCAAAAAACCCAAATCCGGGACCGTCGGGAGTTGGGCGTCGAGAAGACTAGATTTACCACTTGCCGTTAGAATAATCTAACTGTGACTAGGAACATGCCCTTGTTGGGTCCATAGGGCATATATAATTTTAAGAAAACATTAATCATTTTGGCATTGGAACATTTCATCTAAGGATACACTGCATAAATTCCAATTTCCCAAGCCTGGAAAAATCCTGCTATACCAATGATTCCACCAAATAGGATGACTGGAAGTAGAATAAATTAAATTTTTATGCGCCCGGATCCTGTCTGTCTGTCTGTCTGTTGTCAACTTTAACCTTCGCTATAACTTTTGAACCATGAGAGATAGAGACTTCATATTAGGTATGCATACTCCACCAATGAAGCTCTTTCAAATGATATCAAGGTCAATGATCGTGTGACCTTGACTGTGACCTATATGCTAAAAATAGTTTTTTCGAACTTTCGCCATAACTTTTGAACCATGAGAGGTAGAGTATTTATATTTGGTATGCATAAACCACTAATGAAGCTCTTTCAAATGACACCAAGGTCATAATCTTGTGACCTTGACTGACCTTTATGCTAAAAATAGCTTTTTAGAACTTTCACAATAACTTTTGAACCATGAGAGACTTCTTATTTGCCAAATACCAAATTTTGGTACTCTTACTTCACTAATTAAGCTCTTCCAAATGACTCCAAGGTAAATGACCTTGTGACCCTGACTGTGATTATCTGCTAAAAATATTTTTTTGAACTTTGTTGCCGCTGGGCGCATAGTGTTTCACAAACACATCTTGTTATGTATGTATAGACAGGAAATAATAGACAGAAAATGTAAGGGGCTCAACATATAGCATATAATCCAGAATATAGACAAGCTTAAAATTTACTTACACCTAGGGTGCACATACAGTAACGTTCAGGTCATATTTCTTTTCATAAAGCTACATGCATGACATTTATGTTCATGATGTTTGTATTAACTGATTTAATTCATATCATAAAAAATTAAAAAAGATATAAAAACTACTTTTACCGGATGAACTAATTATGGCCTGTTCATTGGCCCACATCGCCCATTCTATCTGCCTCATCTTTGAGTGTGGCTTCAAATAGTTGATGGAAAGACGGAAGGCGGAAGCTAGAGATAAACTAGATTTCGGTGACTCAAACAGCGGGTACAGGATGTAGAAGCCGATGACAACTGATTGCTCGAATATATAAATTAATTTTTCATCTGTATGTAAAGAAGTCAAAGATAATGTCGGGTAAAATATGGTATAATTTCAAAATGAAAAATGTTTGAAAAAAGTTTTTTGTTTACATTTCGCGGCGTGAAGATTTTTGGTAAGTATTACTAAAATTATTCGTGTATTTCTTTAAAATGATCTTTAATATTCAAATGTAAAAAATAAAATGTTTGCTCCCAACTACTTGATTACTAGTTAATCAATTTTTACTTTTGTTTTAGCCATAAAAGAAGATAGTCAATATATTTTTATGCTTGAAAGAATTCACTTCGAATAAGAAACGAATGATTTGTCAAAGGGATTCACGTCTTTAACTCGAATTTACACGGAAATCATAAACGAGTTTTTATTTCACAGATGCAGATCCAATGAACCAGAAAGTAATGACATTTATTAAGTGTATATTTAAAAAGTTACGTTATTCTGAGTTTATCTAATATTTGGTCTGTAGAAAAAACGCAGATGAATAAGCTTTGGGCAGTTGATGTTTACTTATCAGCCTATACTATAAAATTTAATGTCTGTTAAATTTAATAATTTATTTACCATAGGCTGATTTTCAACATGAGGACGTGGCAGTTGGTTGTGTTTGGAGTGACGGTTCATCTGATTTTCTTCTACTCTATTTTTGACATCTATTTCACTTCACCATTAGTACATGGGATGTCCCCCTTTACCTCCATCTCCAATCCTCCAGCCAAGCGTCTCATCCTCTTTGTGGCTGATGGACTTAGAGCTGACAAGTTTTATGAGCCCTTAGAGAATGGCAAATTCGTAGCACCTTTTTTCAGGTACCTTAATTTTATATACACCTATACTTTTTATCAGTGTTCAAAATTTAGCCTAAACATGCATTTTATTATTGTAAGGACAAATAGGCCTTCAGGATGGTAACAAGAATGAATGTTTCAATTTCATTCTATGTATCTTAATATTACTTGTAAAAGAAGGAACAGAACCGTGTATCATCAGTTTTGATTTAGGTCTGTGATTGAAAATAAAGGAGTGTGGGGTGTGTCTCATACCAGAGTGCCCACTGAGTCACGCCCAGGTCACGTGGCCCTAATAGCAGGCTTCTATGAAGATGTCAGTGCTGTAGCAAAAGGTATAGGAAACATTAAATGTCCTGAGTACTTTTAAGTTCTAAATTGTTATTTCTTAAAAGTGACATTTAAGATTTTTATGTGCTTGGTGCATGAATGTAATGAATTTAATAAAAAATGCAAAGATTAGGTAGAACATTAATGCAAGTTGTGACATAAATGAATCTATTTCTTATTTCCTTATCTTCTTTGTAAGGATGGAAGGAGAATCCTGTAGAGTTTGATTCAGTTTTCAATGAGAGCCAGTTCACCTGGTCCTGGGGAAGCCCAGACATTCTTCCCATGTTTTCCAAAGGTACACCATTTATTATTCTGTGAAATTGGATAATTTGTCAATAATTTTTTTATGTTAACTAAAATCAAAAGAATGGCGGATACTTAGGGATAGCATTGTCTCTATATCTCTGTATGTTGCAATTTTGTATTGTATCAAGAATCCAACAAAACATTATTGAAGGAAGAAGTTATAATTTGTTTCCTCTCTTCAGGAGCCTCTGGGGACCATGTATTTATGGACTACTACCCCTCAGAGCATGAGGACTTTGCTGCAGCTGATGCTTCCAAACTTGACACCTGGGTATTTGATAAGGTCAAGGTAAGTGTAAAAAAGGAATCTCATTCATGAAAGTTTAGTGATGTTCAAATAAGAAAATATCTTTACAGAGCACAGTTAGTTAAGAAGTGGGGTATTTATTCTCTAAAAGGCAATACAACATATGATGTTTTCTTGCACAGATATTCCTCTTTGAGGCAAACAAGGACCCTGTATTGATGGAAAAGCTTCAAAAAGACAAGATTGTTTTCTTCCTTCATTTGTTGGGAATTGATACAAATGGTCACTCTCATAAACCATTTTCACAGTAAGTACATGTAGATGCAAAATAAGACTAGATAGAATAGACAAATGACTACAAAAATAATGGTTAATTTGGTAAATTAAACAAATTGTCTAATTGATGAGTTCTTGAGAAAATTTCACTCAGGTAATATTTCTCTTTTTCACAAGGAAATTTAATTTTGAGAGCTTCTTGTAGGGAATACTTACTGAATATAGCAGCAGTGGATTCTGGGATACAGGATATAATTCAGCTTTTTGAAGAATTTTATCACCAGGACAACCGAACTGCGTACATTATGACCGCTGATCACGGGATGACAGACTGGGGATCTCATGGAGCGGGTCATCCTTCAGAAACCCTCACCCCCCTGGTGGCCTGGGGGGCAGGGATTCGTGGGCCTAGGGCACCAGAGCATAAATCTCAGCGTGATGAAGATGGATTCTCAAAAAGTAATACATTTCTAAATACACATACTAGTGATATTCTTTCCCTCCAATATTTTTCGTGTTTTTATTATTATCTCCCTTTTAAAGAATATTTAGTGGATAAAAAAAATCAGTCAATAATTATTTTTTCAAATTCTTTTTTGGTAGATTGGAAGCTAGATCATTTACAGAGATCTGATGTACAACAGGTATGTTTCCATGCCATACGTAACATAGTTACCGGAACAATTATTTAAATGTATTACATGTATAAACAAAAAATTAATATTATTGAAATGTTTTATGACAAGACTTAACATAAACATTTGTCCAATGGTCCAGTCCATTGTACATGTACGACAATGGAATATTGTAAAAGTGAAAAAATATCTCAATAGTATTTGTTATGTACTCTATACAGTAAAACTCGTTTAGTACAAACATGGATATTTCGAAGTCACGGTTAAAAAATATCATGCGCACACAAACAAACAAAAAAGCAAATGTTAAAATTTAATGATAGGGAAAAACAACTTTGCCAAGTTACTTAGTTATTATAAAGAGAGAATTTATATATTTTTTCTGAAAGTTATAACTCAAAATTGATAGGTGAGTTCAAGGTATCAATTATTCCTGTATAAATTTCATTTTTCTTTTGAATTTAAATTTCCTAAAAATTCTTCATACCATAGAAGAACAATGGTAAAAGACTTGTAACTGTCTACTAATTTTGTTTTTCTGTTGCTTTTCCCAGGCAGATTTGTCTCCCTTGATGGCAGCATTAATTGGAGTGGCGTACCCTGTCAACTCTGTGGTAAAGCCTCACTTCCTAAGAATTCAGTTAGGATTTTTATATTGTATACTTCAAATAGTTCAATGTGCCATTATTATAAGTCCTGATATGATTTAAGTTAGGATTTCTATATTGTATAATAATGAAAAATCGATCACTGAGTTGCTCAGTTCATGTTGGATTAGTTCATACAGAAATATTTTAATTAATAGTTTTAAGCTTTGTTAAATGTCATCATAAAAAACATAACACCAATATACTGTTTTAGATAGAATTTTTTATTATCATTTTTTTCTGGTTTTTATAGGGTGTATTACCTTTAGAGGTTTTGAACATACCTCCTCCTGATCAAGCAGAAGCCATGTTTGCAAATGCTCAGCAAATTTTAGCCCAATTTAAGGTAAATGATTTAATGGATATATGTATAATACACAACACTGTTCCTCATAAAAAAAAATAACAGACTGCAATCTGTTTAAGGGTTATGGATCTTAAATGGTGTAAGACTTATAACATATTAAATAGAATTTGGTGTATATTATTTTTAAAATATTTTAAGTTTCCCAGAAGATTTTTAGTAAATGCACACTCTAAGCATTCAGTTTTTCACCAGAACTGCTGTGATTTAACATAGAGGATTCAGTGACCACCTATGTTTTGTTTTATAATTGGTTTGAATTAACATGTAAATCAATTCTGTTAAATTTTAGGTGAAAATGGAACAGAAACAGAGAACAACACTGTCTCAAACTTTCAGACCATTTCTGTAGGTTTATTTTAGTCTGCTACAGGGAGATAACTCTGTAACTGCACTTTCTTATTAGCTCACCTGAGCCGAAGGCTCAAGTGAGCTTTTCTGATCACATTTTGTCCGGCATCCGTCTGTCTAGCTGTCTGTCTGTCCATAAACTTTTCACATTTTCGACTTTCTTCTCAAGAACCGCTGGGCCAATTTTGACCAAACTTGCCACAAAGCATCCCGGGTGAAGGGGATTCAAGTTTGTTCAAATAAAGGGCCATGCCCTTATTCAAGGGGAGATAATTGAGAATTAGTGAAAATTTGGTGGTATGTTTTAAAAATCTTCCTCTTAAGAACCACTGTGCCAGGAAAGTTGAAACTTATGGGGAAACATCCTCAGGTAGGGTAGATTCAAGTTTGTTCAAATCCTGTCCCCCGGGGGTAGGGCGGGGCCACAATGGCCGACCAAAGATTTATATAGAAATGTATAGGAAAATTCTTTAAAAATCTTCTTCTCAAGAACAGCAGAGCCATAATTGCTCATATTTATGTGGAAGCATCCCCAGGTAGTGTAAATTCAAATTTGTTCAAATCATGACCCCTGGGGGTAGGGCGGGGCCATATTGGCCAACCAAAGTTTTACATAGAAATATATAGGAAAAATCTTTAAAAATCTTCTTCTCAAGAACAGCAGAGCCATAATTGCTCATATTTATATGGAAGCATCCCCAGGTAGTGTAGATTCAGGTTTGTTCAAATCATGACCCCCGGGGGTAGGGCGGGGCCAAACTTTTGGATTCAAACTTTTCAATAGTAAACCAATTACTACTTTTTCCTAGCCACAATGCTCGGGTGAGCAATGTGGCCCATGGGCCTCTTGTTTTTCAATAAAAGATCTAAAGTCTTTAACACCTTGAAGTTATAAAAGTTCCTATATTATGCCATTATGATTTATTTTCATTTACATCATATAAAAAAAATAAATCAATGATTTCTTTTTCTTTAGGGAATTAACAGATGATAAACAGGTATGGTGTAGTTCAGGAACATAGTACATATGTAATGTCTGTTAAAATATGCTTATTGATATGACATCAATTTCTTTCAAATTGCATCATATGAAATCAATTTTCATGGTCTTTTTATCATATTTTTTTTGAGGTCTTGCATACCAGAAAGATTAGAAATTTGATAAAAGATGGTCTTTATGAAGAAGCAGTGAGTACTTGTATTTTAAAAGAAAGTAATATGAAATACACTGTACTAAATGATGTTCTTTTCCTTATTAAAATGTTGTACCTTTTGATTAGTCTTCAGTTGTGTTACTTAGATCTGTATATTAAATAAATTGTAATTGTGACCTTTTCTTATTTTAACAGATAACAGAGTCTCAACATTTGATACAGCTGGCATTACGAGGATTAGGATACTATCAGAACTATGACCGCTTCCTGCTAGGGTAATTTACCATGTCATTTCTGTGATATTTACATTCTATTCATATACATATGAATGACTTCTGTAGACTGTCTTGTGAGCGTTACATGTGTATTATGCTGACTATTTTTTGTTCAACCCTAATTTTATCATTTTACAGACTAAGTATCACAGCTGGTTTTGTGGGCTGGGGATTCTATGTCCTGACCCTGATTTTGAAGGACCATGTGGGTTTTTCCAACAAGAGAACTTTCTTTGATGAGATGAATTCTCCATTTTTGCTCTCAAGGACATTTATTCGAGGTTTGGCTGCTGCTGTTGCCATGGTGATTACAGTATTACTCATTGGTGTGTGTTTTATAGAAAGAACTATAGCATCAAGAATAATCAAAAATTCATATTGGAAAACATTTTTTCAATTCTGTGTTCTGTGAATTGGCTCTGATTTTATTTTATTTTTTCATGAAAAAGACACAGAGTATTAATGAAGAGACCCAATCTTTTTTTCCGCTTCAGTTCAGTCTCTTCCCTGGACCTACTACCTGTATTGCCTGGTTCCCGTTCTGCTTTGGATGCTAGTTTTAGAGAGGTTAGTCATTTTGTGAGATGTTTCCTCTCCTCACAGACATTTGAATAACTGTGGAAGTAATGCCCTCCCTATCTCTTTCCAAGAATTGTTGAATTTGAATTTCTGTTGTAGGTGGCATATATTTGTAACTATAATCAACAAGCAATGGAACAGCAGTGGGATATCTGCCATAGGAGCAATAGTAATGTGTTTATTTGGCCTTGAGGCTGTGGTAAGTTCCTTTATATTGAATTGACAGACAACAAAAACCGTTTTTCTTCTTTGAGAACAATAATTCTATATAAATGAAATGTCTTTTTATTACAGGTGGCTGGATTTTTCTACAGAGAGATCTTCTCTATAGGTTTTATTGCCATAGGAGTCTGGCCATTCTTGGCTCACAGATCAAGGTCATCTTATCAGGTCAGAATCCAGAGCCTTTTACTACATTTTATAATGCTAACTGCTCACCATTCAAACATAAAATCAAGTGGAAACAAGAGAAAAATTTTTGATTTGATGTTTCATACATGTGAGAAATATTGGCAAGAATTGTGAGAAAAACCCCAACTCTTGTACATGTATAGGGTCTTGAAACAGTAAAAGGCCTATACAGAAAACTACTATAAACCAACTTTTATTTGCATGTGAGAAATATTCATGACTTTTGCGACTTACTTTAATGTGTGAATATTTATCACCATGAACCAATATGTTGTATATTGGTAGAGAATGCTTTCTCAGTGGTGAAAATTAATTTTCGTGGATCGATTTCAAACTGACAAATCACAAATAAAAGATGACATGAATAATAGTTGGTTTACAGTATTATTTGCTGCATGCAGGTTTTCCATTAGTGATTTGCAAATAAAAATGTTGCATATTATGTTTGTAATATATTGAATTATTTTGTACAGTTAAGGATAGCATGATAAAGTTTTACATACATATATTTCTGTTCATATGTATTATTATGACCAGCTGTTGTTTAAATGTTTACCTTTTGTACAGTATGCCTGGCTGGTGATTTGTCTGATGCTGTCCGTGTTTCCTTTACTTCCTGTTGTGGGGAGACAGAGCAACTACTGTTTAGTGTGAGTCAAACTGAAAGCACTATTGTTTTACCATTACATGTATTTATATTAGGCAATTAAAAGGATTATAATTCAATGACAATATTTCATGTATACAGGAAAAAGAACTAACTAATATTATTGAACCACCAATATTTAAAGCCAATTTTTAATGCATTCCATACATCCAATGTTACTGTATTCTGGAGGATAATTTGAGCATTGACATTTTGTTTCTTGTATTTCAGACTCTTGGCTGGAGTTGTAGCCCTTATAATTGGTGCTGTGATTGCAAGGTATGCAGAAGTACAGATTTCAGTTTAATAGCGCACAAAATAGTGATAATTTTTAGAACCTGTTCTTATGTGTAACTATAGTCCAAATTTGAGAGGGAGTTAGAGAAGGGTCCTTGTCATTTTTGTTTTTCTGGGGAGGGTCCTATAATCCTGGCTGAAAATCTGAAAACAACGTGCAAAAACTTATAGTTTAAAAAAAGTGAAAATGTCAATTTCAATACAGCAAAATAAGCAATCTCTGTCATTTTTCAGAGTATTTCTAAAGAATGCAAAGGGTGCCAAAATGAGATTAATGCAGGTAAATTTATTTTTTTCCAAATTTATACAAATTGGATGTTTATTCCAAGTTTCAATACTCAAGTATAAGCTATTTATGTATAATTGTATGCAAGTTTAGTTGTAATTATCTTCTTCAGTAATCTTTAAACCATGTGATATCTAAGATAAATGACATGTATCTGTGATGTATTTTAGCTGACCATACTTCTGATTGCCATCTACAACCTGTGGTCAGTGTCGTCCAGTATAAAAAGAAAAGAAGGGCTTCACTGGTTCAACCAGCTGCTCTCTTGGACCATTCTAGGTGTGTATACATGTACATCATTTTTCAGAAACAATTCAAGAGGAAACAGTCTTATTAAATATGTGGTCAAAGTAAACCTCCCAAAGAATAAGTTTGTATCAAAAATGGAATAAAACTTGTATTTCAGGTTCCTCCATAGTAGTCCCATTGCTGAGCCCCACTCATGTGTTACCCCGGTTGTTCTCCATCGCTTTTGCGTTTTTTCCTGTCTACCTCCTGATGAGTTTATTGTATCCTTCAAGAAGTCAAATTGATAAGAAAGACCCCATTTTGACCTCTAATTTTCTTTCTCCATTAAGAAATGAATGACATAATGTTCAATTGTTCCTTAACAGTGTCTTAGACAGGAGGGCCTCTTCATTGTGTGTTTCTGTGTTGTACTGTATCTGTGGATTCAGTTGGAGAAAGATGTGCATAATACCAAAGGAAAGGTACATGTAATATGGGTGCATGCATGGATATTGAAAGAGTACCAGTAATATTATGTTACATTTAATTTGTAAAACTGAAATAGCCAAGCACACATAATTTTAGAAAAAGATAAAACTTTATACAGTTTGCTTTGTTGTAAAAAATAACATTGACCAAGATTCTGATTAACGTACAATCTCTGCCTACATAAAACATGACATCTACGTAATTTTTCTCATTATATGTACTTAATACCTTTTTAGCTCACCTCGACGAAGTCGAGATGAGCTTATGCTCTACCCCCATCATTGGCGTCAGCCTCCCAGGTTAAAGTTTTAGGAGCAAGTCTATTCCCAAGTAACTACCTGAACCAAACTTGCATAGATGTTGCATCTAAGGATGTACACTACCAGACTTGCTTCGGATGCTGGATCTGACCTACATTTTCTAGATGAGTGACCAGGTTAAAGTTTTTGGAGCAGGTCCATTCCCAAGTAACTATAAGGCCTACTGGACCAAACTTGCATGGATGATGCATCTAGGGATGGACACTACCAGGCTTGCTTCAGATGCTGGATCTGACTTACATTTTCATTCCCAAGTAACTATAAGACCTACCTGAACCAAACTTTCATGGATGATGCATCTAGGGATGGACACTTCAAGACTTGCTTTGGATGCTGGATCTGACCTACATTTTCATTCCCAAGTAACTATAAGCCCTACCTGAACCAAACTTTCATGGATGATGCATCTAGGGATGAACACTACCAGACTTGCTTTGGATGCTCGATCTGACCTTTATTTTCATTCCCAAGTAACTATAAGCCCTACCTAAACCAAACTTGCATGGATGATGCATCTAGGGATGGACACTACCAGACTTGCTTTGGATGCTGGACTTGACCTATATTTTCATTCCCAAGTAACCATAAGCCCTACCTGAACCAAACTTGCATGGATGATGCATCTAGGGATGGACACTTCCAGACTTGCTTTGGATGCTGACTCTGACATATATTTTCCATACAAGAGACCAAGTTAAAGTTTTGGGAACAGATTAATCCCAATCAACTTGAAGTCCTTGATATCTGCAGTTTTAACAAATTTATGAATATTTGTTTTCACTATACAGTAATGTTTTTCATGCTACTTGCTAGAAATGTGTATATGCCCTGTAAGGGGTTAAACACAACTTGCAAGAATATTGTTGTAGAGATAAATACTAGATATTAAGAAAATATGATGTGAGATTTACATTACTTACACAGATAACATTCGTCGAGGTGAGCTTCGTAATCTTTGTTTACTATGTTTTTTTATAGAATCTCCTAACAACTGATTTTGCAATACCTCTCTCAGGAGAACGCCATGTGGTGGCAGAAGATATACGCAGATCTTTATTTTATGTATCCTTCTATGATTCAGGATCAAAGTTATGTAAAATTTTATATCGACTGGTGTATCTAAATTAATTCTATCTAAAAATTATTCTCATAAGCTGAATACTTTTCGTAAATGGCCACATGTCATAATTCCTATCACTGATATCAGCACTGGAATGTACATAATCTTCACATTTGTTACACCTGCTTGCACTCTTGAAATTCATGGTAAATTTGAAGTACTGCATTGTCTGAACCCACAGGTTTTCTTTACACTGCATTCAGTTGAAAACAGTGTAATGGAGAGAAAACATATGGGTTCCAACTATGGTACAGTAAAATTTGTTTAATACAAAAAGGGATATAGCTAATTTTTACAAGGGTCCCAGCAAAATTCTTAACAATTCTTTGTACAAGTTTACGGTCATAACGAACTCTGATATAACGAATTTACGGATATAGCGAACTGATTTTGAGTCTCGTAGAGATTGAAAATAATGTAATTTACATCTTTTATTACCAACTTTCAAAGATCTAAAAATTTGATATTTTTAACTTAATTTATTTTCATTAAATATTTGTATATAAAATTCAATTCATAATAAATCTTACATATTCAAAGTATGTTTTGTAATAATTGCTTCCCTAATATATTCGGTAAAAATTCTTGAAAGAAAACGTGCATATTGTGAATTCACTATAAACAGTTATACGAATTTGTTATACGGATATAATGAATTACGAATATAGCGAATTAAATTCACATGTCCCCAGGACTTCGCTATAACCAAGTTTTACTTTAGTACAATGCACTGTAAAATCATACATTTTCATGGGGTCAATTTTTCATTTGTTGAGGATTAAAAATTGGTTTGTGGGGATTTTATGTTGTGGTTGAGAGCGTGTCATTTTGATGTTAAATTTTACATTTCATGGAGGACAAGAGAAGTGTGGCAGACAGAGATACATGTAATATTCTTGTTCAGAGGATAAAAAATAATTGGTTGTATTTTTGGTTGTAAAAGGTGAAGATTCTTTAGTGTTACAATTGCATTCCTTGACATAGGGATTAGATTTTCTTTATACTTGTAGCTTTTTATAGCACAGGAAACATAGCTAGTATTAACAGGTAACTATGAATGAGCTTCTTTACTTTTTCTGCTTTTTTTTAAACTTCATTTTCTTGAAAAAAAAATTGATCGATTACACAATATAATGTATTGATAATATTTGACAGCTTTGAACCTGCAGCAGTTTACTGTTTTTTGACTGTCTTCAATCCGTTTATGATGGGTGCTCTCCTAATGCTCAAAGTAAGAACTATATTGATAAATGTTTACATTCATGTAAATTAATTTACATATAGAATATATGCTATTTGCCTCTAGTATGATGAATTTGAACAGCCACATTTATAAGCGATTTCTGACTTACAGAACATTCTACCTTTGGTGCTGGTGGCATGTTCTTTCCGGACCGTCCAAATCCTGACACACATTCCCAACAGAGCCCTGTTTCTGATCGTCCTGATCATGTCTGATTTCATGGCATTGGTAAGTGACTTGTGTCCTAGACATTAAAGTTAGCATGATGAATAAAGATACCCTTCTCTTTAAAAAATAATCATTTATTATATACCCATCAATTTCCCTGTTTTTGTTACTGTTAATTTTACAGAGTTTGATCTGATTTTCCGGATCACCAAAATGTGGTTTTCTGAATCCATATCACCACTCTCTGAAACTGATGACGTAGTACGCAAAAACATGACGTTATTTTTCTTGTGCGTTAAAAAGTCCATTGTTATTATGCTTTGTTTTATGGATAAATATTATACAATTGATCTCTAAAGTTTTATTCTGCTATATTTAGCTAGTTATAAGGGGGTATATAATAAATTTATCATTATAACAGTAACTTGATCCGAAGAGCTGTATCAAGTACGTCTCGTTGACAGGCACAGATCATCAGATCTAACGAGACGCGAAGCGTCGCGTTAGATCTGATGATCCGCGCCTGTCAACTCGACGTGATACGACCCTTCGGATCAAGTTACTGTTATAATTATATATATATTTCAATCTATGTCCTTCATTTCCACAATATCATTTTCCATAATTTAATGCACTCTTTAATGTGTATTTGACTGAATTACATTTTTACAAAAAAATTATAAAAGGTCCACTGTATTTTGACTTTCACTTTCTGTGTTTTATTTTCCTGTACATTGTATTGATTTAATTTTCTTTCTGTTGTATTTTTCAGAACTTCTTTTTCCTGGTGAGGGACTATGGCAGCTGGTTGGAGATAGGAACAAGCATCAGTCATTATGTTATTGTCATGTGTATGAACATCTTTCTTATGATTCTGTTTGGGGTCTCTCATTTTTTAACCACTATTCAAATCAAACTGAGGAACTCTTTATAATTGACTGGATAGCTAGTACCTCCAGACTGACTACCGGTACTAAGCTTATTTCTAAGCTGCATGTAGAAATTTTCATTTGTATCAACTCCTTAAACACAGGAAATGGGAAGAAATACATATTGTTTAAATTGCTGTCTACACTAAACTTTCTGATTACACATAAACTCAAAATAAATTATTTTAAAAAATATTATCATGCTATGTTGTTTTTTGTGCGTCTAAGCTTTTATGCAGTGCAAGTAATGAGTGTAGATTAGAGAGCTTAAATGACAAATATGACATGATATTCCTGTTTGAAAGAACCTACCATTAGTAGTCAGAAAGCATAGATAATGGTACAAAATTCATAACTGAAACTTAAAGCTGAACACAACTCATAAATAGGCATACACCATTTTGGATATCATTATCTATGATACATCAACACCAGGGTATACTCTTCAGATTCATCACATATGACTGCTTTATTGTCACAGATATCAGCATGGAATGGTGACCAGTGTTCATGCTGGTTATCTAGCATTACCTTTGTTTACATTTTATTAGGTCACCTCAGGTGACCTATTGCTATCCGTTGTTGTCCGTCGTTGTGTGCCGTGCGTTAACATTTGAACATTTTCAGCTTCTTCTCTGAAACTGCTCAACCAATTTCTACCAAATTTGACACAAAGCATCTATGGGTGAAGGGGATAAAAAATTGTGAATTTCATGGTCTCTGCCCCCCTGGGGCCAGAGGGGTGGGGCAAAAACCACTAAAATTAGTGCAATCTTAAAAAATCTTCTTTACTCCTGGACATCAAGCAGTCAAACTGTTTCCATGATTGTAATCAGCATTGAGTCATCTACCAAAATTATGAAATTAATGGCCCAAGGGTCATGGGGCTATTGCTAGGGCAGGGCTAAATAGACTTTATAGTGAAAATGCATTACTACTTTGAAAATCTTTTTCTCTGCTCCTGGGCATTGAATAAGCTAACCAAGTACAAAGTTATGTTGAATAAGATTGTCTCTTCCAAAATTATGAATTTCATGGCCTCAGGGTCAGGGGTTCTGGTGTTAGGGCGGGGGTCTGTTGATTACATAGTGAAAATGCATAAATTCTTTAAAAATCTTCTCCTCTGTGCTTGGATATTTAACCAAAGAACTATGTACATAGTTATGATGAGGAAGGATGTTTCTTCCCAATTTGTGAATTTCATGGCCCCTGGGTCAGGGGTTCTGGTGTTAGGGCGGGGCTTTATTGGTTATATAGTGAAAATGCATTAACTCTTTGAAAATCTTCTTCTCTGCTCCTTGGTATAATGCCAATGATCTAAGTATATATTTATGATGAAGAAAGATGCCTCTTCCAAAATTGTAAATTTCAGGGCCCCTGCATTAGGGGTACTGCAGACGCGGGGGGTGGTGGTGGTGGTGGGGGGGGGGTGTTACATAGTCTGAAAATAAAGTAATACTTTGAAATCTGCTCTTTGATATTAATCACCCATTTCTGATGGAATGAAATTTATAAAATTTCCAAAATTTTGAAATATGTGGTCCCAGGGTCAGTGGTTCCTCTGAGTTGGTGTGCACAACTGGTTGGTATAAAGTGGAAATGCATTTTCTCTCTGTTGCTCTGATCTGCCTTTGGGTATTTTAAAGTAACCAAAATAAGCATGCTAAGTGTATAGTTATGATAAACAATGGTGCCTCTTTCAAAATTGTAAATTTCAAGGCTTTGGGTTTAAAATAGTCAAACCAAATTCAGTTGTTGGAAAGTTGTTACATGTTACTCAGGTGACCTATAAGGCCAGGTTACCTATAAGGCCCGTGGGCCTCTTGTTACAGTTTCGGGTATCTGTTTTTGTTTGTATACTGCACTGACCTGTACAACTATAATTGTAAGTTTCTTTGGTATCTTACTTTCCTGCATAAGACAAAGTATTACGTTATCATTGTCGCTACCGAGTCCTGTATAGCATACTTCTGTCTACACCGGTGTTGACTGATTACACTGAACAGTGACAAAGTCCTGCCCTTTATATAGGGGTTTGCAGGTATAGGGATTCTCCAAACAAAAATGGGGAACACACTCCTTTTACAAATCATGTTGTTTCAACCTCACTACAATGAAAAGTATAGTACTTATGCAGCAATATACCTTCATCACCTGCATATGGAGTTTATTTCTCTCGGTTGATTCAATACACAAGAGCTCTATGTATAAACAATTTCTAAAATGAGGTAAATTATTGACAAACAAGAGGAATGAAACAAGAATATTGGCAGTCTAGTTAAAAATCATCATATTGTAAGTTCGATGGTAGATACAATAACCTTGTAAGCAAATACAATTTATCATTAAGTCAAATGCTGACTGATATTTTTATACCAATTGTTAGTCCATTATTTACACACTGAATGGACAATGGATTTTTCCTTTATTTCCTGATCACGACAAGCACATGACGGGTGTGGCTGGTCACTCCTCCATGGCACCTGATCCCACCACTAATGTTTTGGAGGTCCGTGTTTGCTCCTATTTTGTATTGTTTTATGGACTTTTAATTTTGAATACTGTTCCTTATCTCCATATATTTCATGATGTATGCAACATCTTTCCATGTAATAGAGGCCTTGACTTGAAATCAAGTTACAAGGAACACAACTCTTCAGTCAACTAAGAGATTCAACAGTTGTTTTTTTTCAATGGCAGTTGTGGGCCAGGATTGAAATTCAACTTATTTTTATATTACCACATTCCTTGTAAAGAAGCCTGAGAACATATTTAATTAATCAAAATACCTCATTCTTTGTTTGTTACACATCCTTAACTAACATGAAAATTTGCATCAAATATGAGCTTGTTTTCTAATGTTCAGATTTTCATATTATTTTTGTCTACATCCTGGTCCAAATTCGGTCAGGCTTGAAACTTGCTGTAAACTCAACATGTGTCAGTCTTTATACCCCCCCCCCCCCCTGACTGAGTGACTGACTATTCTGACTATTGCTTACTATTAATACAAATTTTATTCTTTTGTATGAATGCACAAGAGCATTTTTCAGTTGTTAATTATTAAAATGTATATTTCATAATATGATTAATTTTGATTAAGGTAAATGATGTCTGCTGATTACCTGACAATAGCTCCTACTGAGGGAAGTCCTAATCAGGCAACAGCAGCTGCCAGTGTACAGCAATCAGATGTACCCCAGGGAAGCCAAGAGATCGTCATCGATGGTACACCCCTCCAGATCCCCGCAGGAAATTACAGAACCGAGGTCTTGGAGGATGGAACCGTGCAAGTCATTGTATACCAGGAACCGGGGAATCAGACACTTAGTACGTATACGAAAAGTCTTCGGTTCAACTTGATATGGTCACATTATTGTGTTCAGATGAAAGTTTTAACATAGCTGTTACAAGTTAAAATATTTGCACATTCATTGCAATATTAGAAAGTTTTTTTTTTACAGTTAATCAAAATTCTGATGTTGGCTTGACAAATTAACAGAGCATTTATCTGAAGGACAGTGGCAGTGACTTTAAAGTAAAACAAATTTTGAAACTGTCAAAGATGTATATTTAGTCAATAGCAAGAAACTTTTAAGTTTCTTTAACTGAATTCTTAATGATTAAAATACTGGTACTATATGATGGAAAATACTTCAGTAAAAGTTCCAGTTTGAAAATGTTAGAATCAATATAAATGCATTTCAAACAAAGTAGAGTACAGAGCTGATATATGCTAGTTGTAATTAGTACTATGCACATCAGATCTAACAACCAAGCTTTTGATGGTGCCTGTTACAATGGTAACAAAAAAATAACCAATACATGTATCAAAATATGATCTAATGAATTTTAGCAGTTCAGTTCTACTTACCGGGTACTTTTAATCTTGCAGATAATACTGTAACTCAGCCAGCAGCACAACCAAATCCGGTCATCCTTCCAATGGAGGCAGAGTTCAAGGGTCGTCGTAGTCATGACATTGGCATACAGAACACAACAGTGCCTCACTTTAATACATACAGCTTCACAGAGCAGGGTACCCAGACCATTCCTACACCAGACATAGACCTAGAACAGGAATTGACTCAGCCAGAATTAGAAGATGAGGAGGTGGAAGAAGAAATACTTACTCCTTTCCCAGGCAAAAGGAAGAGGGGCAGGCCTCCGAAAGCTCAAGTCATCCATAACCTCACCGTTCCAGATGAAAGCAATAAGTTTAACAAAGGCACCAAGGTTATGTCCTATCATAAGTGTACCATCTGTGGAAAATGCTACAAAAACAAAGCCAACTGGACAGCTCATCTTAAGCTGCATGACAAAGAAGAGGTGTTTATGTGTGGATTTTGTGGACAGATATTTCAGAAAACTGCATTTCCTCAACATTTGAAAACTCATAAGAAAGAGAAAGAAAGTTCAAACATCGAAAATGCTGCACAATCCAATGTGGAGGCTAACACTGCCAGTTCATCAAGGAATCTGACAAACACTTCCCTTTATCAAGAGCCCAAACAAGCAAGTCCCAGCAAGCAGACAGGAGTAATGAAACCTGCTCCAAGCATTCCTGCCAAACTGGACATTAAAACTGGAAATCATGACCGACAGAAAGATGTAATCCTTCAGAGTCATCAGGTGACTCTTCCCAATCAGCAGGTTGCCACGGTAATAGACCTGGGGAGCCTCGGAAACCTATTAACATCTGGCAACAATCAGAACCAGCTGGATTTGATAAACAGAGATGGGGATCCTGAGAACTCCCTGGAAGGCATGGAGGGAGAGAATGACGATACTAAGACCAAGTACATCTATAAATGTAATGTCTGTGGCAAGGAGTACAACAACAAGAGTAACTGTCACCGCCATCTCAAAACCCACACCCATGAGAAGACTTACAAATGCCCTGCTGATGGATGCGACAAGATTTACATGCACAGGTACGAGCTCCGCATGCACATGAGAATCCATACTGGGGAAAAGCCGTTTAAGTGTGCCGTCTGCAAGAGAGGATTCAATGAGGGAGGAAATCTTAGACGTCACATGAAAATCCATGCAGGGGACGATACTCCTTTTAAGTGTGGGGTCTGTTTCAAAGGGTTCAGCGAGATGTTCCGCCTTCAAGTTCATCTAAAGGTACACAGTGGTAACATTGTGTGTGATACTTGTGGCAAGAAGTTTGGAAAGATCTCTGATTTGTACAGACATATTCGCATCCACACAGGGGATAAGCCCTACAAATGTGATATTTGTGGGAAAGCCTTCTGTCAGAAAGTCAATCTCCAGACCCACTACAGAACACACTCAGGAAAAACACCATTCAGGTGCACCCTCTGTAACTTCGGCTTCAGCAAGAAAGCCATCCTGGATAATCACATGAGCGGCCATGAACCAGAGGAGATCGAAGAGCATGAGATGAACCTAAGGATGATGGGAGTGACGGAAGCTGTCACCATCAAACAAGAACCCCATACCCCAGCTCCCCCTCCCGTGGAGGACTCAGAGGAAGAACCCCAGCAGATGGAGGTCGTGACCTTGGATGCCAAAACTGGCTTGGTGGAGGTCACCCTGGAGAATCAGGAATCGGAGACCGGACTCAGTCAGGAGGAGCTTGCCCAGCTAGTGGCTGCCACTGTAGAGGAGACCGAGGAGACGTGACCATAGGTCACATAGAGGGTCACATAGATAGAGCTGTGTAATGTGGTATTTATTTCTGTAAATAGGGGACTTGTATTGAGATTTGTGAGTGAGTTGAAGTTAATAGAACCACTTCTTATGGGATTCTTGTAACAAGACATCTCATAGAGTTTACATTCATTTTAAAACTTGTAGTTTGTTAAGATGTATGATTATTACTATATTTTATGAGCATTAATAAAACATGGATGGTTACTCATAATGTCTTTGCTTCATAAGTTTGTTAAATCAAAAAGTTGAAAAACTCTCTAGATTTTATGTTTTAGAATAGTCTCAGATTCTTGAAATATGTTAAAAATTCAGAACTCTTCTCAGTTCTCTCTAAGGATATATACCTCACTGTATATTATCAAGCTTGCCTTCAGAATGGCTTTGACTTGAAACCATGTCTTAACCTTGTAAGTAGGAGAATGATGCCATGCATAAAGACTGACACATGTTGAGTTTACAGCAAGTTTCAAGCCTGACCGAATTTGGACCAGGATGTAGACAAAAATAATATGAAAATCTGAACATTAGAAAACAAGCTCATATTTGATGCAAATTTTCATGTTAGTTAAGGATGTGTAACAAACAAAGAACACTCAGTCAGGGGGGGGGGTTGAGTTGTGGATGAACTGGATGAACTTTTTCCCTCTAAAAAATTTTCTTTCTGTATACATTTGATGAATGTCATTCTGGATAAACAAATTTTTAGACCTTCAAATCACAATATTTCTTTGGTATTAATTAATTCTTATGATGCAAAACCTACAAAGGACTTAAGGTTGACCCCATAAATGTAACTCAGTATTACTGTGCATTCACAATCACATGTACAGGTACTTAAAAAATCTTAAGGTGGGGGATAGTGAATTTTAAAGGTGGACAAGAGAAAATTGTATCAACCACTTGCCTGTGGGTAAGTGACTTTAAAAATCCACATGTAAGTCATAGATTTAAAGGTAGGCACAGGGGCAATATAATAAATAAAATTATATCAGTTTATGGTGGGGCAAGCAAAAATTCAGGCAGAGCAAGTGAATTTGACCAAGCATTTGCCATGCCTAAAATATCCTTTCGTCAACCCCTTATATAATAATGTTTTCAGAACAGTTAATTTCGTCCAATAAAAATTTCAATGAAGTGAAAGTAACCATTTTCAAACACAATCAGAACCTATGAACTCAATTTGATGCTTGCATGCTGTCGATTTTAGATAGGAGCAAGCTTCAGAAATATAGAAAAAAATGGGCTTGTTGAGGATTAGCTGCAGAACTGTAGCTCTCTGCTTGAGAAAATTCGGACAGATAAAGCAGAGCTACAGATCTAAGCGTTGAAGAAACCTTCGATTTACGCCGATGATTTTTTGTCGCTACTTTAGGTATTTATTTTGTGTGGTTTAAGCTTTCTCTGGCTTTTAGAATGTTATCCTATCAAAATTCACATATATAACTCTTATTTTTGATACTTTGTTTACTTTTTAACGGTCCGAAACAGTCCTATATATAGTTTTGTTATGTCGGTTTAAAAGAGTTCCATTTCGACGTCCGTAACCACAAACAGCCATTTGCTTGCGTTAAGAGGTAAGTAAATGATCAGTAATTGAAGTTGAATGTTTGATTAATTATTAAATACCATTTAAAATTATTTTTAAAGCTCGGGGGAAGGTATAAAATACACAAAAAAATATCCATAGTGAGAGACAAAAAAATGTCCGCATAAATGGAAGGTTTTAACAATCTGATCTGTAGCTCTCTGCTTTATCTGTCCGAAATTTTTTCAAGCAGAGAGCTACAGTTCTGCAGCTAGTTGAGGATTAACTTTTTCCCTCTGAAAATTTTCTTTCTGTATACATTTGATGAATGTCATTATGGATAAGCAAACCTTTAAACATGTTAAATCACAATATTGCTAAGGTATTCTTTAATTCCTACACATAAAGATGCAAAAACTACGTAGGACATTAGGCGACCCCATAAATGTAACTCAGATACTTTCAGCTGTATAAGTGATCACCACTGGTTCTCCAGACATGGACGGCATTCCAAAGGACAGGTTCCCCCTGCCTCCCCCAGGTTCCTCCATCCTTACTGTGGAAATTGACTTCTCCATTACTTTCTCTTATAACTAAAAATAAATAGATAATGTTTTGTAAATTAAGGGGTCCACAGTTTCTATGGGGGTCCAAGATTACTTTTACTTGGTTAGGTATAAATATTAAGTAACTCTGCAAATTCCAGGGGGGGGGGGGGTCCAGACCCCCCAAACCCCCTCTAGATCTGCGCATGAAAAAATATAGTGGACAATTAGGCCCCTAGACTTTAACATTTTTTTTAAAAAGGTAAAAAAAAATACAAAAATTATAGCAGAAACAGAATAGAGAGTAGCACATAATTTCCTGTGAGGGAAAATTTTATTTTATTTTTAAAGTTTTGTAAATATCACAAGCATGTGGATCCGATATAAAACATAAATTAACTTAGTGTGGCCTTAAAAACTTAAACCAAAGTAACAAGGTAATATTCAGAAAACTTTCTGTTGGGGAGATCATGGAGATAGAAAGGTTGTGTAAAAGGAATATCAGTTTCAAATAAATGCTCATTCTCATATACATATTACTTTTTCTTGTAAAAAAAAAATAAAATAAAAGCAATTTTTTTCTTACATACTTATGAAACAACACGTAGGCCTATAGAGCTAAATCGATGTATCTATTTTAATTTTTAGGAGTTTGTTTACATTTAGGAATATACTAAAAGTCTAAAACTGTCTAAACAAAACGCAAATCCTCAAAAAGCATTTTTTCGTCAAAATATCAATTTGTCAAATATGAAAGTAGACTTCATTCCGAAGTCGAAAGACTCAAACGCATTTAAAACCTTTGAATTCCCGTTGATGCTTGCATGCCATCCAAAATCAACGCTGCAAAGCTTCCGAGTGAAAATAGTAAGGTTGTGATCTCATTTCAATGTATGAGCCCCAGTATATTGAATTCCTATAGAAAACAATCTTGTAATACAATGGAGCCTCACCTGTCTGTAAAAGAAATGTCGATTAAACAGTGTTAATCAACAATGACCTTTACAATTCTTCGAACGAAGACAAAATGGCGTTCGAGGCGCAAAAATTCATGCACACTAAGAACGATAACTCTGTTTTTCTCTCTTTAAAAAATAAAATATTTTTTTCATCGGAAATGGTCGGGATTACATGATTAATTTTTACGTTTCAAAATTTTGCGAATAACCACTGCTTTGTTTACATTTTCTTATTGGTAATTTATTTTTAAGAAAAATATTTTTGCAAATGCATTGAACTTGCAAATTTGCTAAAAATTTATCTACAGCAAAAATTTCCAGATTTATGGTAATTGATGTGGATATCATCAGCTATTTTAGTTCACCTGAGATTTAACCTAAGTTGGTTATATAAAAAAGAAAAAAAAACATAAGAATTATTTATCTCAGTGTAGGGTCATGATTTGAATAATTTAGAATCTGCATTACCCAAGAATGCTTCCACATAAGTTTCAGCTTTTCTGGCCCAGTGGGTCTTGAGAAGAAGATTTTTAAAGATTTTCCCTATATATTTCTATGTTAAACTTTGATTCCCCATAGGGGCCCCGCCCTTACCCTGGGGGTCATGATTTGAACAATTTAGAATCTACACTACCCCAGGATGCTTCCACATAGGTTTCAGCTCTTCTGGCCAGTGGTTCTTGAGGAGAAGATTTTCAAAGATTTTTCCCATATATTTCTCTGTAAAACTTTGATTCCCCATTGTGGCCCCGCCCTATCCCCGGGGGTCATGATTTGAGCAATTTAGAATCTACACTACAATGTTGTTTTCACATAAGTTTCAGCTTTTCTGGCCCAGTGGTTCTTGAGAAGAAGATTTTTTAATGACCCCACCCTATTTTTGTCTTTTCTTGATTATCTCCCCTTGTGAGGGGACTTGGCCCTTTATTTTAACAATTGAAATTCCCCTTCACCCAAGGATGCTTTGTGCCAAGTTTGGTCAAAATTGGCTTAGTGGTTCTTGAAAAGAAGTCGAAAATGTGAAAAAGTTTACAGGCGGACAGACAGACAGACGGACGGACGACGGACAAAATGTGATCAGAAAAGCTCACTTGAGCCTTCGGCTCAGGTGAGCTGAAAATTAAAATAGTCTTTGAAAAGGCAAATTAAAACTTTAAGTGTGGTAACCAGGTGGATTCAAACCCCTGACTTGAACAAGAAAGTATCGATAGTGTAAAAGACAACACATATATCAAGTGAGGTAGTCTGACTATAAAATTAAGTTGCGTAAATTTTAAGCAGTTCGATTATCAAAATCAGGTTTCCTTATTTTTTGTAGGTTTTTTGTGAATTTCGACCTTAGGGCAGGGGTGCCCCTAAAAAAATTCTATCTTAAATTATTCCTTACATCCTTATACATATACCTATCAAAATATCACATTTTTTTTTTAGGGGCAGGCCTGCCCTGAAGGAGTTCTAGGCCAAAATTCATGCAAAAATCGACGCTTTAATGGACAAAATGGTGTTTTGGCCAACTTTGGATATTTATTGTAAAGTTGTAAATAAATTTTAGGTATAATATACAAATTTGAAAAATTTAGACATACATGTATTATATACTGTAGAAAACAACAAATAAAGATTAATATTTAAATGTCACTTTTTCCGGGAAATTGTTCTCTAGCTCCTATAGGTCAATTCTTTTGTCAAAGTGAATACATCCTTTGGTTAAAATTAAGCAAGTGGTTCTTGTGAAGAAAAGTTTACAGGCAGGAGGACAACAGGTGTTCAGAAAAGCTCACTGAGGTGAGCTAAAAAACAGCTAAGCTTTTACAACTTTGATGAATAAGAATTTCAGATCAAGTTTATTTGGCATATAATCTGCGAAAGTAATGTGTACTTATTATCCATAGTTTAAATGTCCAAGGTAAAGCATGCAATTTAACTTTAGCTCACCGGAGCTGAAGGCCTAACAAGGGTGATTGATTGGCATTGATAGATGTCTGGGTGCAATTAAAAAGTTATCTTGACCTCGACCAAAATACCTTGGGTTAAGGTCATAACAATCAAGTAACCATTTACATTTGACAATTCAATCTAAAAATACTACTTTTACAAGTAAGAGCCTTGGTTTACGTCCCTATGATCCTCAGAGCGGCACCAAGTCAAAAGCATCTCACTGTGAACCTCTAGCATGCTGGAGTAAAAACACAGGTGCATAAATTTAAATCCTATTGGTAATATCTATTCTATGTTTGACCAAAAAAAAATAAAAAGTTTCCAAGATAAACTCTGGTCAAAATATGTCTTCAATCAGACAGACATGGTGATTCCAGCATGCCTCCAAAACTTCATTAACAGAGGTTCAATGTATAACAATGTGGATTTAAGCAAGTTTAAAAATTTTAATGCTTAATATTTCCAGCTCTTCAAACACACTTTCAAGCATGAACAATAAAATTGTGAACAAGAACTTCTGAACATAAATTAAGTAAATTTCAATGAAAACAATCTGAGCAAATCTGAAAACTATATCAATTCAACTTAAAAATAATATATGTAACAATTTCTTTACATTTTTCATAAATACATCACAAACATGTACCTTTTTTAAAATTTTTAATGTACACTAGCTTCTGCGTTTTCTTATTTTTTGCAAGAAATGTTTAAAATTGATTGCAAGTATTTGTGATAAAAGCCTCACATTGAGCAAATGTAAGATAACCTTTTACTTATAATACTATTTTTAACACTTTTAAATTATTTTACATGACAATATGCATTGATTATTGATGAATGATTCATTTTTTAAATCATTAAAATGTGATATAACTTAGTTTAAAAATTTCCAATTATTTCCTATATTGTAAAGAGGGGGGGGGGCAGGGGGGCCTAGCCCCCTTTTTTCAAACTTTTTACTATTTAAAATGTTCATTGAAGCCCCCCCCCCTACACACACTTATAGTTACAGTAAGGTCAAATAAGGGTAATGTAGTATTATATGTAGAAAATTTGGTACTGAAAGAATGATGTCCAAAAATGCTGTTACTTAGTATTACAACATTGTACAATGCTAAAATTTTGGCCAATCAATTTTTTTATCCTCATTTATTCAGTATTGATAATTGACATTCAAGGAGCCACTAAATAATCATTGATACAACTGTTGATTGACTAAATGTTACTCTTGTATACACTACCAAGCCACCTGTTAAGTGATTAGTGACGTTTGACTGATCAAGCGGGGTTCATAGAAGTAAAGATGTTGTGTCAAAGCTATTGATATACTTTTAAAGTATGCATATCTATAGCTTCTAGCTTATTTCTGAAAATTTACTGTATTTTTTCATAGGTTGGTTATCAAATAAAACTAATTTACTGTTTCATTTAATTGTGTTGATGCATGTTACACCCATTTTGTTATTATGTTTGCTGTTGTGCTGTGTAAAAGGACAGCTTTGGTATTTAACATTATTTTGACAGAAAATTAACCAAGTCAAGTTTGAATTATGCTTGGTGAATGTACAAACCCGGCTTTATTTCAAAACATGAATGCTGCATTTGAAACAAAGCAAGAAGAGTTCCAAAGCATGAAGAAATATGCAAGATTAATACAAGATAAGTGTTAAACTAAGATACTGTACTTTTTTCCACGGGTTCATAATTCAACGGAATCTCTATTTCTGTTCAATCCGGTGGTAGAAAATTACGCGGATATCCTAAGACTCTCCTTATATTTGCATTAAGTTCAATGGGACAAATTTCTGCAGAAATTTGTGACCGCCTACATAGCGTAAATTAATATCACGCTGAAAAAAGTAGTTCTACAGTATTTAGAGTAGAACACAGGAAACAAAAAGCCTCCATAAATGTTGCCCTCTGTAATGTGATATTTTACCATGATAAAATGAACATCATAATAATGAAACCCCACTGTAATGTGGAATGGATACAAAGATAAATATACTGAAACCTTTTTGAATATATAATATTGACTATCATAAATATTGACTATCATAAAGAAATATTAATTCCCCTCCCCACCCCTGCCAGAAAAAAGGTGAAGAAAATTGTGAAAATTGTTATTTCACTGATTAAACATTGTATGTACCTGGTTATGTTTGTCCAGCTTGACTGGGACCTGGTGAACGGCTCCTTCTTCATCTGTATATTCTGCCATTGTTTGTAGGTTCTCCATATCCTAAACAAGATAGTTAATATCAATGATGTTTCCAAATGACATCAAATTCAGCTTATGCTTTCTTTATTTTATCAGCCTCAGAGAAAAACAATTAAATGTATTTATGTATCTTGATCCAATAATTTTTTCAACAAGAGGAATTCAGTACAGCTTTAGTGTGAAAATGTGGAAAACCTACTCCTACAAGTAAGAGCCTCACTAAATGTCCCTATGCTCTAAATATACCTCAGAATACATGAATCAAGTTTTACCTCCACTTGGCTGTCATTTTGAACAATCTGCATTTCACTAACAATGGCGCCATTCTCATCAACTGTCTGTATAATTTCCTGAGGATTCTCCACCCCTTCTACCTGCCCCTGTTCCATCACAATAGCATTGGCCATCTGTAAAAGCTGCTCCCCTGCCAGGGCCTCCGTAAAGTTGTCACTCTCCATACTCTCCGTCTCCTGATTGGTTGATTCTGTACAGGGGTGGTCCTGGGTCTCATCTGTCTTTTTAGTGATTGGTTCCTTCTCCTGAATTTGAATGGCATCTTCAGTACTTTCAGCTGTATAAGTGATCACCACTGGTTCTCCAGACATGGACGGCATTCCAAAGGACAGGTTCCCCCTGCCTCCCCCAGGTTCCTCCATCCTTACTGTGGAAATTGACTTCTCCATTACTTTCTCTACCATGTGCATCTTGGCGGGAATTTCATTTTCTGTAAAAACTTCCGACTCTGCTGCAGGTTCAGGTAGTGAAGCATCATTTGCAGCTATGATGTTTGCTGCGGCAGTCACAACTTCAGCGGCTGGTGGAGGGAACAAATCTGGATCTATTTCTGTGGCTACATCAGCTATACTCAGCTCAATAATGGAAGCTTCTTCATTTGGAAAGACCATCCCCGGAGCTTGTTTGTAGTTTTTTCTCTTCAAGTGATCTGGCAGGTTCTCAAACACAGCAATCTGTCTGAGCTCGGAATGTGTGCGAAGATGAGTAGAGAGGCTACTTCTGGGATAAATCTTTCCACAGTAGCCACACATGTACACTTTTTCCTGAGCATGAATTTTAATATGACCCTGCCAGTTCAGTTTATTTTTATAAACTTTTCCACATATGGTACATTTATGGAGAATCATTTCATTCTCGCTACCTGAATTAAGAATGATAGTGCTTTCACTCTGAGAGACAATACTGTTCTGAATAACTGTTGTACCATTTGGTAAGCTGCGAAGTTTGGGGTCTCTTACAATGTCTTTGGGGGTAACTTGAGTTGAGACATCAAACAATCCCTGCCTGGAAAACTTTGGAAACACAGTTATTTGAGTTGCTACATCTCTGTATTTCTTGGCTTGAATTGTCATAAGGGAACTGGTAGATGGACTTGGGGCATCAGGTTTTGTTGGGGATATTACGTTCATCAAAGTTTTATTCATCCCTTTCTTTTCTGCATTTTTATCCTCCAGCATGTAAATCTGCACTGTTCCATCCTCCAGAACCTCACTTTTATAATTAGCCATTTCTTGTACATTCTCTACTGTAACCTCTTCATTTGCTATGTTTTCTTGGCTCAGTATCTCTGGCTCGAGTTGGTCCTCTGAGATCATGATCTCATGGATCTCGGTCTGAGTTTCAACTGAAGGTTGCGAGTCTGGCTTTGAGGAGCTGAGAACTTGGATGTACACTTGATTTCCGTCCTCTGTCGATACTGGCAGTAACTGAACCAACTACAGAATAAAGGGAGAAATCATTTTAGCTTCGCTTTCTAAGAAAAGAAAAGAACCATAAGCACAAGTTTATTGCCAAAAAAAAACAAACATGTATAAACAGTGGGACCCGCTTTTACAACAGGCAAATAGCAACAAGGGGGGAAAATTGATGTTGTTGCCATTTCTACTTTTGATGCATATAAAGTCTGCAACAATAAAATGTTTTTTTTTGCGTTTTTGAAAGGATTTGCTCATCGACATTCAACATATTGTTTACATGTTTATTTTACATTTGTCCCAGAAATCCTGCAGGATTTGAACATTGTCCCACTTTTTCACAAAAGAACTCACAGAAGTGTTTGAACAAACAGAAGTTATGACTCTGACCTTTGACCTCAAAATTGATAGGCATCTACCTTAGTTGCTGTGTATAAATAATCATTGCAAAATCTCGAAGGCTTCTCGAGATATCAAGTGGCAATGGAAATAAATTTACAGACAGACAGAAATATAGACAGACAGTACAAAATTAATGTACTCCACTAAATGAAAATGGAGGACAAAACACATTTGTACATGTTTTCATTGTTCACCTTAACTCTCAAAAAGAATTTAAACAAATAACAATTTAATAGTCTGTTATACAAAGATCTCATGGTATCCATCCAGAATTTGTGTGTTTGTACGAAATATGCACATTTTCATTATTTCATCAATATACTAGCTCCTCTTTTTCTGAGTCCTATTGTGAATTTTTGCCATTATCTCTGGCTGCAGTCAATGGGCCAGTAATACTTCATGTAAAAAATTCAACTGTGTTTACACAATTAAATGCAAACTGTTGCTAATATTGATTAAGGAAGTCTACTGCTTCTATGTCATTAAACCTTATTGCTTTGAAACAGGGAAGGGCCTCTTTATTATAAAAGATCTTTTAAGGTTTACTGATCCCTCTGGTAAGAGAGATAACTCTTGATGGAATTAATGATTATTCATGTACAGATTTGTAAAGTTAATTGCCATCTTGGTCAAATTTTGTCCAGCAAAGTATGATAGCTGGTATCAGGTGCATTTTGTGAATATGGAGGAAAGTTCACTAGGTTTTTCACCGTGATTTTCTGGGGAAAAAATATGATGTATTAATTTCACTTTGACCATTTGTTGACTGCCTTATTTACTGTATTTAGAAAGACATCAATTTCTCAATAGTCAATGCATTATGATGGAAAATGTCAGAACCAGTGCCATTACGAGAACTGGAAATTTCGCTGTCTCCAACCAGAGTTAATTTTTGATATTTGCAAACCAAACTTACTGCTGAAATCAGAATTTATCAAAAGAATAATGCCTTTAGTACGGTATTAACCAATATCGATTAAAAGAAAATATCCCTCCATATTACGTTACAGGAATTGCAAAATTTTAAAATGCATGAAATGATGACAAATCTAGACAGTAGTCGGAAATGAAAACTAAAAAATGTCGGAAATGAAAACTAAAAAATGTCGGAAATGAAAAGTAGATAATTACCAAAAATTCCGGAAATGAAATGCAGCCGAGAAAAACAATCTATAAATGAAGGTTATTACAATTTGAAGCCCTGAATATTAACTATTTATATTAAAAGCCAAAAGTTTTGCCAATGGATTCTTATTGCAGCAATTATTAATCTCCATTTTTTCAGTTTCTTTAGTATACAATATTTTAATTCATAAAAGTTTTTTTTGACATGTTATTCAATGAGTAGAAATCTATGCATGCATGACTGTATTCTTATAGAATTTTCTAGGATGAGCACGTCACTATTTTTTTAACTGCCTTTATTTTAATTTTGAGAATTTGTGACCTAAAACTGTTACTTCTCTCCCAAATTTGCATTTTTCATCAAATTTTTCATTAGGATCAATGTTTCTATTTAACACCTTTCTTAAAAGCCACTTTATTCTGGTTTCAGTGGCAGAATTCTGACAGTTTACTGTAACATTTGGCCTACATAATGTAAAAAACCTCTCCGTGACAAAATTGTGAAACTTGTTGTAACCGTAACATTTGGCCTACTTAATAAAAAGGCATCAAAAGCTCACGTAATGTCTCTTCCTCCCTGCTGAACATCAATATAACTGCTTTGTTTGATAAATTGATTAGCAAAAATAAATTAAGTCTTGATGCAACCTCCAGTGAATTACTGAACTTACTTTATAGCTGTGCTGTCTAATTTTCAAATTAGTGTAAATCTTAATTTTCTAAGACTTTGACATTGGATACAGGGCTGATACGAAAAGTGAAGGTAAAGTCATTTCTTTGTTCTTACTAATCAGACAGATAAAATATATTGTAGCAATTGGCTTTTCCTCACTCTGTACTGTAAACCAATCATTATTCGTTTCTGACATCTTTTATCTGCAATTTGGTAGAATGAAATTAATCCATAAAGTTCAATTTTTGCGACCTATTAACATTTTCTACAAACGCACAGTATATGGTTTGCAGCAATAAAAATTTGCAATTTTAATTAAAGAAGGTTGTAAAACTTTCTGGTATCTATTGCACTTGTATAAAAACTGGTTTACAGTGTTTACTTCAAAATGTAAATCTTCTGTCCATCTGTCAGTCTGTCTGTCCTTCACTGGTATATGGTGACATCTCTACATGAGTGAAAAATTCTTGAATTGCATGCATGGACATAAAACAACAAACATGTACAATAAATCAACAATCAATCCAAATCCTTTAATTTTTTGAAACCTAATACTTTCAGGAATTAAACAAAATTCACACAGGACATGCAAAAATTCTATGTTTATCAATTTTCCCCTTTGTGTGTAATGGTGTCTCTTTCATGGTTATATACAGATGAATGACACATTCCTGACTTTATCTTTATTTAACATTTTCGGGGCATGTGCAATGTATTTAGATATACATGTTTTATAAGATAAATAGATTTATGATCAACATATAGATATAAATTGATGTTGTTGCCATTTCTACTTTTGATGCATATAAAGTCTACACAGAAAGTGGAGGACCAAATTTCTTTTTGGTTTTATAATGTGATCACACAATTGGCTTGCATTATAATTTGTATAAATGCTGAAGGTGTTTATACATTATATTACACAAGCCAGTTGCTTGATCATCAATATGTCCTTACCTAAGCCCTTCTACTTTAGTTTCGTAGTCTTTTATGATGGAGTTCACCACCTCCTCCCTTTCAGGTGCCAAGGCGGCCATGTCTTGTTTTAAGCACCGTAACCCTGGCAGCATGGCTTCCTGAACCAATTGATCATTGATGACTAAATGTCAAGGCCAAAATAAACTCCTAGTACAGTGTATTGATAATAAACCTTAAAGTAAATGAATATAGTAATCATGCAACTGTTCCTTCCAATAAGAAGCCTGTATATTTTGTTTTAAAATTATGTATAGTCTGGAATAACATACACAAATTAAATAAATACCAAGTCTTTTTAATTACATTTGATCAATAAATCATTATTTTCAAACATCTTCATCAAAGAACCCTCAAGTTAAACAAGCATATTGACAAGGCAGCAGGTTCATGGGATCTATGGGGATTCAAAATGATAGAAGTACTGAATAGCTGGACTTCAGAAAAGGATCCATCATTATTGGTGACTTTCCTTTCATTGCCCTCAAAGTAGTACTCAATCATTTGAAATCAAAGAATTATATGTCACAATTAGATTATCTCTAGAAATAATGACAACTCCCTCTTGGACTTGACAGCATTGGCCAAAATTGATTTGTAAATTGTATGTACAAATCTGGCTACAAAACTGATTTTTAAATAATGAAACTTAATATTTAATAACACTTTCTTAAAAAAAAAAAATTAAGAATTTATATCACATTTAAATGTAGTACAAATGTACTGGTATATTAAGAGCTTATGTGAGACAGACTTCAGTCAAGTATTGTGGCAACAATAAAGAGGATACAGCAGCAGGATAGAGCACTGTAAGCTTCAAAGAGCTGCCGCGCCACTTCTGTTCTCTTCCCATCATCCTGCTGGTGGTTGTTATTGAGTGCCACGAAAGCCAGCCGCGGCAGAATCACTGAAATAAAAAAAAAATTAATTAAAATCAGATGTCTAATGTTAGAAAAATGCTCTTTATTGAAAACCTTTAGTTTACAATGACTATGAAACAAATACTATACACAATTCATGAAATCCATTTAGTAATGTTTATTCCCTGAATGACATTTTTTTATATTGAAGTTCTAACGTCATTGTCCTCTGGATGTTTATAATATCTCTAATGGTAAATATAAAAGAACGTTGTGAAACAACAACTCTGTGGGTCCAATATTAAAATGTATTTAACTAATATTCAAAGTAATATACTAATTCATCAATTTTGTAATGAATTATTCTTTAGAACTTCAAGTTTTCATATACATGTACCATTAGCAAAAGCAAATCTCTATTTTCTGTGAGGAAATTACTAATGTTGAAGGACAATCAAATTACTTAAGAAACCTGCTCTGCTCCTTTATTGATCTTGAAAACAATAAAGTAGAAGCTAGATATATCTTCCTGTTATGAGAAGTTCCAGAACATTCAACACACACTTTTTTCTCAAACAAAACCCTCCGTCTTAATAAACAAATGCAATGTAAAAATAAAAACTCATAAAATTCTCTCATAGGAAAATATGACAATGGATCCATTAGTGGTTTATTCTGTTTGTAATAAAAAGCCTGCACGTTAAGATGCAGGCTTAGGGACCCCATAAACTCCTCCTATGTTTTAGTGTCATCAAAATTTAATGTATAGAGAGCTAATCCACACTGCCACTAACACTACTTTTCTATGTAGAGAGCTCTACACAGCTGCGAGCATTACTTTTCAATGTAGAGAGCTTTGACGGTGGCCATTTCTTACTGAGCTAAGTAATCGGTCAGTATTACATTAAGCCATATCTTGCTATTGAGGGGCTTGTTGTTAATCGAATCAGCTGTTGTTACATGCATGATGTTCTGAAGAATTATATCTGTCTACAGACCTTCTAGCGCCAAAATATTGGTCTCCATTCAGTGACCTCTTCAATTCTACAATAAGATTCTATCTGACTGATTCTGGGACTTTGTGTATTGAATGAATTAACACTCAGCTAAACAGGTAAGATAATTAAAACAAAGAGCTCTTAGCATTTTTAGCATATTTTTCTCAAAATTAAAGAAAAACAATCATTTGAATTCAGCATTGTAATTTTTTTCTTTCTTTTTGATAGACAATTGCAATTTTCATAAGAGTGTTCATTTATTAAGAAAAACAATCATTCGAATTCAGCATTGTAAATTTTTTTCTTTCTTTTTGATAGACATTGCAATTTTCATAAGAGTGTTCATTTATTAAAAAAAAAACAATCATTCGAATTCAGCATTGTAAATTTTTTTTCTTTCTTTTTGATAGACATTGCAATTTACATAAGAGTGTTCATTTATTATGGATATATGACTGGTGGTTTTAATATACTTTATTTATACCTTAATCCTTGAAATTCTTATAAAATCTCAAGCAAATCATTTTACAAATTCTTGGAAAAATAATTGAAGGATAAAAACTACTAATATTTCTGATTGATATTAAAATAAGGACACCTTAAAACAAGTCTATTGACCAGATGTTTCTGCTGAAACTGTAGCTCTACATTTTAGAATTGAAGTTTAACTACAGTATTCTAATGCTAGAATTTTTACCTTGTATACAATTTTGGCATTAATAATGATGGTTTTGAGACCAATAAAATTGAACAATGCTTATAATTTATCCTGCATTGGTTCAATGGTTATTACAGCTAAATTCTTTTTCTTGACATTATAAGATCACTAAAATTCTTTCTCGCTATAGGGGGGGGGGGGGTTCTTGATTTGAACAAACTTGATTCTACACCACCTGAGGATGATTCCACATTAATTTCATCTTTCCTGGAACAGTGATTCTTGAGGAAAAGAATTTTAAAAGATGGCATTAATTTTTCACTAATTCATAATTAAGAGGGATGGTCCATCATTTGAACAAACTTGAATCTCCTTCACCTTAAAGGATGCTTTCAGCCTTCAGCTCAGGTGAGCTAATAAGGAAAAGCTAAACATTTATATAAAGCTGCTGCTGCTGCTACTGAATCTTTTGTTTATTGCCTCTGAGCAGCAATAAAGAGGACATATCCCCACTGTTCTATCAGAGCTTACACAGCTGGATCACACAGCTTAAGGGGGAGGTCATGGATCACTGATTTCCCTCTCATCAGGATTGTATTCGTTTTTCATTAACTGTGGAATTTTCCTGCCTGTCAAACACAGGCAGTACATTCAACTAACAACACACTGCAGCCTGCTACTGAAGCTGGCCTTGTTTCCTCCTTCTGTGGTCATAGTGTTCGGAGAACAAGGTCTAAAATGGGGAATAAAGCTAAGATAATATGTCACTATGCACAACTGCACATTCAGTGAAAATTCATGGGATATTTTATTGACTGGTAAATAATTAAAAACTGGATTATTTGAGTGGACTTTCAGCATGGATTATTATAGTAAGTCTGTTAAATAATTCTCACAATAAATATATCCAGAACTGTTTGCTTAATTTTGTAAATCTACTCTGATGATTGATTTCTGCTATCATGGGAGTGGAATTCTTTTATAATTGAAACACCGTACTTTAAAAAGAGCTCCCCTTTGTCTTAAGCATAAATAACACAAACAAACTTCTTTCAGAAATCAGTATTATTTCTCATAGATTTACATTTAAATTATGGTAACCTGAATAATATTTACGGAGTAGAGTGGGAGAATTATATAAGATTTTGTCATAAGGTTAAAAAATTGTTCAAAATTTTGTTTGTAATTATATAGAAGGCAAAACAAAATTTCATATTTAAGTACCAAAGAAAACCTATGATTTCTTTATATTTTCAGGGATCTATATAATTATTTATGTCATTTCAAATCAAAATCAGTCAAAAAATGTATATCAACCAGTGCATCCATTTTTTGTTTGTGGTAAGTACCCTTAATATAGTTATTGTCTTGGTCAGAAAATTCTGCGACTTTTCCATTTGAAAATTGATGTATCTGAGCTCATAATGAAGCTCATCTAAAATTCAATTTTACAATTTTTTTAAGTTACAATTTAAGGCCTACGTTTTTTTTTAAACTAACAGTAACAAAATATGCTGTCTGTTTTTTGTCACAAATGCCATATATCATATGTACGGGCTTAATATAATACATTTACATTATTAAAAAAAAGATTCTTCAAAATATTTTATCAGAATTCAATTACCGGGTAAATATTTTTGCAAAATAAAGAATTGCATATATATACAATGACAAGGATTATTTTTTAATTATAAATATTTATCAGGCACATAGCATCAGGGGAGACCTGCCTATTTAAACTGTACATCAAAAGACCGGTTGCTTCCCCCCTTTATATTGTACGGTAGTTATGGTCAAATAAGCGAAATGTAAAATGTACAAGTAAAAACAAATGGTACTGAAGGAGACTGGAACCTCTATTGTATTACATTCAGAAGAATCACAATGGTCCCACAAGATAAAAGAATAATTTAGTATCAAATACTTTTATTTCTTTTTTATTTATTCCTTTGGCAATTCAAATTCTTCAAAAGTCTGAATTCCAAGTATTATTGTACGTAAGCATTCTTCTTATGGATTTGGCTCACATTTAACAAAGCCTTGAAGAAACAATTCCTTCTTCATTTTAATAATTCCTTAAGCTTTATCATTCATTTAATCTCAATCTTGGAATTTTTCAAGATCAAATTAGTCTGATTTCAAAAACTATATCTATATTTAGCTCACTTGAGAACAATTTTTTAACCTTAGGCTACAAAGCTATACCATACATTGCTGCAGACAGTATTAACCAAACCCTTCAAAAACACTATTAACCAAACCCTTCAATAATGCTATCCTCTGCAGGGCATAGAGCTGTAATTACAATATAGTTGATCCTCAAAGACAATATGAGTTTTAGATTGAAAATAATGGATAGCTAATTTGATTATGACCAAAATCCTGCAAAACAATTTGATGATGGGCCTCCAATCTCAGAGACGATCAAAAATATATCACAAAGTATATATCTTTGTACTGCTCTAGAGATCAAAATGCAATAATCTTATTACAAGGAGAAGAGAAGTCCACTCTCCTATAACTGGTTCTGTCACATTTCACATCTAATGAACCATGGAGTGATATGAGAGTATAACAGCACTCGGACTTCTATTGCTTTACCAGGGACTGGAAGCTGTCGATATTGTTTGATATCGACTGATATTGTTTGATGTCGACTGAGTTCAGACACCTGAAGGCCATGTGCATAAACTAACCTGGTTCTCTGCTCTGACTGATTCCCACCAGGGAGTTCACATCAATCCTGATTGTAAACCCTTACCTCTAATTGACGTTTTCACCCTGACCATAGCCTCCAGATCACATTGCAGAGCAAATCATTGGAGACTGCCATTTTCCAGTATACCAAGGGTCTTATCCAAAAATGAGTTCTAAAATCAATCAGAAATTGGATAAAAAATGTTACGGACATGTGTTGTAATTAAAAGAGATTAATAAGTAAAATAATGAAGACAAAATCATTGAAAAGCATATTATGCTTCTTTCCGAGCACCGAAGACATTATTTATTGAACAGCCCTCGTACATTATACTCCTAGTATATATAGTTAAAATAGTAGAAATTTGTATTTAGACTTCAAATGTCAAGGATTATTGACATTTTGAGGAAATTTGAAAAAGCACAATTCTTTAACATCATTTGAAAAATAATGATGAAAATTGACTCAAAGTGGAACATTATATATAATGTTAGATTACATCAGTAAATGCTAAAGGAAATTTAAGTTATTGCCCCTGTCAGTGATTTGACTGAGGAGCACTGGTAACATAAATATCTAGATTTGAGGTTCCATTCAGCAGTCAAAAACATGCAGTCTTTGAAAACAAAAGCCTTACGATAATGATAATCGAAATGGAAATTATATAAGCAGATGAAGATGACATGACTATTTAATTCTCTGGGATAAAGTTGTCATTTTCAAATCGGTGTATTCCAGATGGAGGCCGTTCTGTTGTATTTGTGTGGGATAATTATGGTCGGGGTTTTATATCTTCTTGAAAACAACAAAAGATTTCTCAAATGACGCAAATTAGCCGTGGCTATCAATTGCAATATGAAATGTCTCTTCAGATGAAATTGCTGTCATTATAGCGATTGAATTGCCATCTCAATCCCTTGTTATTCAGTCTGAGTTATTTTCATTTGAATCCTTCCTGTGTTACTTCAAAGTATAATTGTGGTGTATAGAAAGTAATCTTAAAAGATTTCATTTTGTATCAAATTCTTGGAAGCTAGATTATATCTTGATTTTTTTTTTTCTTGTATCAAATTTCAAAAAGAACTTAGCTGATGACATTTTAATACAATTGATTTAGCTGTTTCAAGGCTTCGATCAAAACAAGAATTTTAAGGTTTTTTCTCTCTTTTTTGTGAAATTTTTTCTTAATGGCAAGTAAGTCAGCTTGTACTTCCCTCAAATTACAAAAGCAAATTTCTGACATGTCATTCTAGGGCCATCATTGAAAATATTTTTGTTTGATGTACTCCAACCAACATTTTTCAAGATGGGTAGGCATGCAGGTAGTTAGGTTTTTTTTTTTTTGCATAGCAGTATTGATCAAATTGAAAACTGTCATAGAAACTGAAGACTCAGAAATTTATTAAATGTTTCCATTATACATTGGATAGGTATACAAATTTTATTTTCATTGATATAAAAACTTTCAATTGAAAGCATCCTAGAGATAATAGAGATAAATTATATACCTTAGATTTAAAATGACACAATTTCTATTTCTATGGAAATTCTAAAAAAAAAAGTCAAAGTGCTGAAAAAAATAATTAGGAAGTGAAAAAAGCCAGGAAAACATTAGATTTTTCGAACTATGTCAATTAGATACATTTTATTTATACCTATGTTCTAACTATGAATTAAAATATTTTCAAAATGCCTGCAAAGATTAAACCACATGTTGAGAAATTTTTTTCCATCATCTGAAAAACAATGCCAGTAATAATTAAAAGACAGAGTAACGTGACCCACTCTTAAAAAATACTGATTTAGATACATGTACATGTATATGACTGGCTGAAATTATTTCTCTGAAACAATTATGTCACACACACAAGTGACGATTTAAATATTTACAACATAGAATTAACTTTGGACTCACAAATCTATCTAAAATAATTGAATTGTCATATTTATTTTATTTTTTTTGTTTGACTATTCATTTTGCATAACATGAGTATATTTTTTTTCACCTTTTTAAAATTATCATTTTTTTCAGTACCATGCCTATATACTGGAAAGATATTTACCAGATACTACACCCTGATCCCGAGTTAACACGGCTACCTCCAGTGGTTATCCCAGAATGCATTTGGAAACAGTTCAACAGAAAATGCGAAAAGGTTTGGTCGGAACAAGTCATATTGCCATGGATACAACAAATGAAAGGTATGAACAATGTTTCACTAATAAATGGAAATCCAATGATACAAGATAGATAACTCTGACACAATCTCTTTTTGGATTTATCATCTCCTTATAATTTTTCTTAGAGTTAATGCTCTTAGAGTAGATGAAAGTGAATTCAGTCCATAGAACTGAAGTGCACATTTAAATAAATACATTGAATGTGACAGATGACTTTATTGATCAAACTATCAATCCAGAAAGATTGTCGAGAGTTATAGCTGTTAAAGGCATTTCATTGTATGCCCATTTTGTTGTTGATCAATAGTGAGACATTATATTATACCCACAAGAGCAGTGAGTTTAAAAGAGGATATGCTGCACTTTCTAAGAGTGCAAGAACTTGCAAATTCCCTTTGAAATCCCAGTGCATATTTAATGTCATCAGCTTTACACTTAGTGACACACAGTATAAACGAGAGAATGAATTCAAAACATGAGAAGACCATCAAGGCAATTAAAGACAGTCCTGCAGCACTAGGACTTTATCTAGGGATGCTGTCAAAGTGCAACTGTTGATAAAGCAAGATGTAATGTATCCACTGGAATATTGAGTGCATGTTGTGAAGAAGTATGGCTATAATATGAATGTCGAGGTGGCATCTGGCCTAAAATACCCCAAACAACTCTATTACAATGATGCAAGCTTTATCTAACACCTTTAACGACATCGCATTCTCTACTAAAAAATTCAAATTGTACATACTATCACATTTTTAAGAGAAAAAACTCTGTGCAAAACACAAGAAAATTGTTGGCATATATAACTTTCATATCAAAGGAACATTTCACCTTCAGACCCCTGTCTTGAAGACTGCAGTAGATGTATCTCTATAGGTCTGCTTTTTCAGACGGCTTATATTAATTATTACAGCTTAGGCAACTTGAAAATATAGGTCTGAGTAAGTATCTATCCTTATATTTTTCATGCTCCAAAAAGTTGGGTAGGATTTAGAAAAATCTGCTAAAAGTTGCTGCTTAAAAAAAACTTAAATGTTGACAAAAGCAAAACATGATCTCTTAAATCATTATCACATATCTCCAAACTTTTTAACGAGTATACTATTGATCTATAGTGTGACAATTCCTTAGCTATGGTTTTTAAGAACTGAAGATTACCATGGAAGTGAGAATGATTTATATTTATCACTGTTAAAAACTTAAAATCCACAGTTGTCTGTTGCAGCAAAAAAACTTTGTCACCATAATTATCTTGTTATAAATATCGTACATCCTTAAGCATTAATCTTGGAGACCAAAACTGACACAGTTGCTGGATTAGGTGGTATTCATGATGTAACAATGAGCAGCAAATACATCAGTAGTTAAACCCTAGCCTAATTGATCTTACATGTCTTTCTCAAATTTTAAAAACAAGCACTGAAGAATGTTTTAAGCTTTCTTCCTATTTTTACAGTGTCAATTGAGACTCTCAATTGAAGGTGATGAGTGCATTACCATATTTGTTCTATTAAGCACCCCCAGGCACTAATGGAATAAGTGCATTTTTTAAAGTACATGTATCAATGACAAATAAAATCTTTCTTTTCTAAAAGTGTTCCCTTTAAAAAAAAAATCCAACTGCATATTCCATTTACAAATTTATGAGGCATAAACTTGAACATGTCAGAAAATAAAATCAATTTTAACTTAGACATGTTTAAGTTATTTAAGTCATTAGGTTACAATACCACTACATGTAATCTATTCATAAATTTGATAAATCATTCCAGGAATACATAAATCATCGAAGCTTTATATCAAAATCATGCTGCCAGTTCAGTTTATCTAAATTTTATTCAAGGCGTTCATCTTCCTGATGCACCGGGGTTGCTACTGACTTCCTATTCCCCTCCATCATCTGACTCCGAGTCGCTCCACTTATAAAGTGCATGAAATATAGGATAAATTAGTAACTAAGGAAAGTGAAGAAATCTACCTAATTAAAGAAAAAAACTAGCAAAATTAAGTTTATTCTTTTTTACAGATCTGGAAATTTTTCTTCTGGTCATGGAGGATCAACCCCAAACTCAGAGGATGTGAAATCTCGAGTCATGAACCGAATTAAAGACACCACATCAAAGGCCAATCTCTCTAATATATTCACAAGGAAGAAATGAAATAGAATCTAGAGAGTTCAGAACCAAATCAAACACACAGTGTCAATCTTGTATTTACAAGGAAGAGATGAAAGTGGATCTATGGATTTTTCCCCATAAATGTTACCATTGTTATTAGCAGCCCGTGTTCAAAACCACAACAGATATAGCATTGTCTGTTACCACTCAACAGTGTGCTTAGAAATATAATCACCATTTTCTCTGTGTTGCAAACTTGGAATAGTTCCATACAAAGCACAATATTTGTGTTAGTATGAATTGATTTTTAATTGTTATTAATCAATAAATCATGATTTAATGGACTGTCTGTCATAGGGTTGCAGCTCTGCGAGACAGTGGATGGTAGAATCCATTCTCAGCCAAGTCTTCTCTGCACTGAAAATGTTATCTTCCAACATAAAAAAAAGCTAAATTATGAATGAAAACATTTGTTGATTGCATTTTATGTCTGTAACAGTTGTAATATAGAAACCAGAGTCATAGGAAGGAGTGAATTCTCTTCACAGTAGCCATATTGATTGATATGTGTGAGGGCATTTGTCAGTTGTAGATGAATGATACCAAAATGAATTTGCTGAGGAAATGAGTTCTAGTTTTCAAAGCATTTCTTTTTTTTATTCCAGCTAGATTAATGTTTCTCTGCCATGTTCATTGTGATATGCTGATCCTACAAGGTTCAAAATACTAGTAGTTGGTTTTTTGCACCCAAAATCTGAATTATGTCAATTTTTTTTTATTTATGTGCAAAAATTACATTTTTCATTAGTTAGATGAAATTGTGTCAATTTTTTTTATTTATTTTGTAAAAATTACATTTTTCATCAGTTAGAACTTGGACCAAATAATAAGTGATAGGAGAGACCAGTTGAATATTATTTCATATATTTTTCAAATGCATATTTTTAAAATATTTATATTCTGGTTTGTTTACTGATACAAGTAACACAATAAATTTCCCCCCAAAATACCTACTTAAAATTACCAATTTAAAAAAAAAAAGGAAAACATACTTACATTCAAATATATATTATTTTATATATCCACTTCATACTACTATTTGCTGCAGCAGTTAATTCAGATGCAAAGAAACACAACTGATTTGTGCTCATAAGGAAGAATATTTTTGAAAAGTTCTACAAATATTTTTGAAAGTGTGTAAACCATTGCATGGCTAATGTACTTATATACCCTCTCTCCAATATTCATGTATTTTCAATTGTTATATTTGTGAATAAGCATAATGTGTAAACACTAATGCTTTACGATATTTTAATATATACATATCACTTAAACTGTTATTGTGATGGACATATATAATTATATACTTTTACAATCTTTAAATCGAAGCTTTATATCAAAATCATGCTGCCAGTTCAGTTTATCTAAATTTCATTCAAGGCGTTCATCTTCCTGATGCACCGGGGTTGCTACTGACTTCCTCTTCCCCTCCATCATCTGACTCCGAGTCGCTCCACTTATAAAGTGCATGAAATATATTGAGATAATGAACACTGACAGTAAAATTCAAGCTCAAAAGTCCATAAAACAATACAACATAGGAACAGATCAAACATGTACCTCCAAAAACATCAGAGGTGGGATCAGGTGCCACTGAGGAGTGAACATCCCCCAAACAGTCACACCCGCTGTGTGCTCTTTGCCATGATCAGGAAATAATAGAGAAAATCTTTCGACAATTCACTGTGTATATAATGGCCTAACAATGAATATGAAAAACATCAGTCAATTCTATCCATGTATTTATTGTCTTGGAGCATTTGTTCTTCCTCAATGTCTTGGCCAATGGTTCATCAGATCCCTCATGGGGATCCCTATTGTAACTGTCTTACTGGAAAAGTATACTGTCCTGACACTAGCTTAGTGCTATCTGGGTTATTTGATATTTCTGTATTCAGAAAAGATATCTTGTAATGGGGTTGACCTTTTGGTTAAACTTGGTGACACCCTGAAGGATGCTTCTTTCGAACCCGCTTGAGAACCTAAGTTTCACCTGAAGGATGTCTGTTTCTGCATCGAGTCATCGATACCTAGCCAACATATATATCATTGTTGTGATTTTGTGAAATGTAAACTGGTGACTTTCATTTCAAAAAATGACTGGACACTGTAATGCAGTTTTACTGGGAATACATGTATTGCAAGTCCATCGACGTCAATGTTGGTGGACTTGAGATTCCATGTATAATGAAATTTATTACACCTCCAAGATTTCTTGTAAAACTAATTTTTTTTTCAAGACATGTTTGAGGGTGTAGGTAGGTTTGCTTATTCTTAAGATGAATAGTTTCTGGGAGGACAGTTATAGGGACAAGGGTGCTAAATAGGACAGATATGGTAGTGCCTCATTTCCTATTGGAATGTTCTATATTCTGTGACCTAGTACATACATGCCGTATGCCTGTCACCTAATACAAGATTAGGATGGTTCCATGCAATTCAATAACACTGACATTTATAATTCTTACCATCCATTTTGACATTTTGATAAATGGGCTTCAAGCTTTGGTCATCTCAATGAACACCCACTTAAGTTTCCTTGCCAAGTTCAAGTTCAAGTTCATTTATGCCGAAATGCCAAACCATACAATTTGTTCTTATCTTTAAAGATACCTGTCCTATTGAAAACTTCACTATTATGAAAATTATAATAACTTGCAGTAAAAGAAAAGGTAAAGGGAGGGTTAGAGGGGGTTTGCTGCATGGCAGTGTAATTGTGTAATCAAGTTACAGATTTCACTGGCAAGGAAATAGTATGCCTTAAAATGTAGACATACCAGTAATTAAATATTTTATTGCAGAACAACTTATAGAATTGATAATGTTTTGTCACATTTTGGGCAACAAAGCCAAGTCAAAATTATTTTGTATCAGCTAGTTTATATATTAAAATTTAACTACAACCTTCTTAGAATAGTGCATTTATTTCAAATATTTTAAACACAGAGCTACGATAAGTTAAAACTTGATACACATTCACTACACAATCCAGTTTATTCATTAACTAAGCCATAACCAAAGCCTGCCGCCAAATTTGTTTTTCTCTTGAGAGAAATAAATTGAACACTCTTCCATATCACCAAGACAAACAATGAAATTTTAATAATCAGCTCTCAGATACCACAATAATGACTCTATACATGAAATGCCCAAACAGAAGTCTGCCTCCATTTCTTTTCTGATCTATTTTCCCCTTGGTGGACTGTCCACATCTCTTCCATTTCTAATTGTGACTTTGCTGGAGAAGGAAGACTGACCTTTGACACCAAGCACCTAGAGGGATTTTGTTGGCCCATTCCCTGGCGGTCAGAGGCATGACAATTGACAGTAACAAGGAGAGATATGGCTATGTCAATGTCAGAATACACTGATTAAATGTAATGGTTCCTCTAAAACATGCTTCTAACCTCTACTTGCACTTCTGGCTACAGAATGCCTTGGGGTAAAAAATGTTTCTACTTAGTAGGCCAACAATAAAAAATTATTTGTTTGATGTACTCCGAACGACTCATCAAAAGAACCACTTCCTAATTATTTTTTTCAGCACTTTGACTTTTTTTTTTAGAATTTCCATAGAAATAGAAATTGTGTCATTTTAAATCTAAGGTATATAATTTAAAATTATTTCCTATATTGTAAATAAATAATTTGCATATGACATAGTAAATTAAAATAGCTGTTGTAGTTTCTGGATATTCCCTTGATTGTCAATCTGTATGTATACGTTTGCTATTATTCAGTGTATGTTTCTATTTCCTGACTCGATTGTCGATCTGTATGTATACATTTGTTATTATTCAGTGTACGTTTCTATTTCGTGACTCGTTGCCTCGGTGATGACCTCTTCTCCGTCCTCCAGGATGATGCTTTGGATGTCTGCTGTCTGGGACTCCTCTTCCTCCACAAACTCATTAGACAGGGCCTCCATGTGTTCAATGACGTCTGCTTCCATGATTTTCAGCTCCCCCTTGACCGGGCGAACCTCAGTCCTCTCCACCGAGAATTCCTCATCCTCCATGTGGGTCTTCATGTGCTGCTGCAGAATGGTCTTCCTGCTGAACCCTAGTCCACAGAAGTCACACCTGAATGCCTTCTGACCTGTATGTGTTCGTTGATGTGTGACTAAGTTAACCTTCTGACAGAAGGTCTTCCCACACAAATCACATTTGTAAGGTCGGTCTCCGCTGTGGATTTTGATATGGCGATACAAGTCAGATATCTTTCCAAACTTTTTCCCACAAACATCACACACTATTTCTCCAGTATGAACCTTCATGTGAGCATTCAATCTCAGAGTATCATTGAATCCTTTGAAGCAGACGCCACACTTGAATGGAGAGTTATCTCCCTCGTGGATTTTCATGTGACGCCTCAGATTTCCACTTTCATTGAATCCACGAGTGCAGATAGGGCACTTGTACGGCCTCTCACCTGTATGTGTCCTACAGTGCATGCGCACCTCGTACCTGTGTGTGAATGCCTTCCCACAGTAGCCACATTTGAATCCCTTGGTGTCTGTGTGAGATTTCAGATGTCTGTGACAGTTACTCTTGTTGTTGTATTCTTTTCCACACACATTACACTTATATATAAATTTGGTTTTAGTTCCCTCCTGAATTTCTGCTTCAGCCTCTACCTCCATGTGCATCTTGGCGGGAATTTCATTTTCTGTAAAAACTTCCGACTCTGCTGCAGGTTCAGGTAGTGAAGCATCATTTGCAGCTATGATGTTTGCTGGGGCAGTCACAACTTCAGCGGCTGGTGGAGGGAACAAATCTGGATCTATTTCTGT
>PRKT01000220.1:848001-863873 GCA_003671525.1 Saccostrea glomerata | reverse complement strand
TTTTGCAAAATTCTGGTGATGGAATTTGGACATTTTTTGAAAATGACTCATAAATGTGTAAACCGGAATGAAATCAACACAACTTTCTGCGTCATGCGGATATACATGTAGCAGTTTACAAATGAGGTGCCTAACGTTTTATAACTTTGTATAATAAGGATCAAGAGTGTTTAGAAAATACATCGTTTTATGTTGCTTAAACTTTTTCTTTTAAACTGATACAGTTTAAGGGAAAATTATAGAAGTGAACTGCAACACCCTCTTTACTCACAGCATTTTTCATAGAGTTAAGTGCTAGAAATATTAAATATAGGTTTCGAAAAAAATATGTTTCTATACCATTTAACAATTTTTACACTATATTTTGTCAACATAAACTATCTTATTTTACAAGAAAAGGATAAAATTTATTGCCTTTATTACATTTCATTAATATTCTTGCGTTTGAAGTGATTTATGTCAAATGTTTAAATTAAATTCAAGAAAAATATTAAATAAATTAAATGATAAAATCAATTCTATTTTACTGCTGCTATGAGAAATGCACACAAAACTTCAAACTTTAAACAAAGATCGCAGAAACAGTCGGTGTACGTACATTTCAAGGAGAGTTTGCGGTCTTTTTACTTAAAGTATGTCACTTGTGAAATTTGTTAAATCAATAATTTTTTGAGAAGTATATTTTGGATAAGTACTCATATAGTGTGACTCAAAATTGCAGAGAAAATAGGGGGTCAGTGTGCATCTTACTGATCTACGGTACAATGAAGTTGACCTTTTTGCACCTAAACTTTAACTCTTTGGTAAATTACTTTAACCTTTATCATATTTTATCAGATGTAACCATGGCAATAAATATAATTTTATTTTACTTAAATTAGTTTGAATAATATTTATTATTGAACAAATCTTGCAAAGTAATGCGAGTAAATTATTGTGTGACCTTTTTGCACTAGGTCAAAATACGTGATTTTCAGGCGAAAAATAGTATAAATTTGATCTAGACTTATTTGACATTTCTTCAATTTTTATTAGCAAAGTTTATTTAAGAAAGGTGTAAAACTGGTTCTAATATAGATTAAGACCTATATTATATATTCATAGTGCAATATCATAACAGAAATATTCTCCGTGTAAAAGTATGTAAGGCTAAATAAAATCTATATAGAATTCAGAGTGGAAAAAGCGTGACAATTTCTATGCAAGAGATCATTCAATATTTGACATAGCAATAAATTACATTGGCAAACAGGTCATTGTGTTGACGATCGAATTCGTTAGATTTAAATATCTTTGTTTCATAGATTTATTTTTTTTATAGTCTGTCTAATTTTAGAATTTATATATGATCGTGCGGTTCAAATGCAGTTGATACATGTATATTTGTAAAAAAAAATAAGGGAAGATGACAGAAAAGATGAAATCTTTATAGTTATCATAAAGTTTAGTTTGTCACCAATGTCTTTCCTGAAATTATTAAATTTGAAGCACACGTTTATGACATTTTGGTTTCAGTGAAATATGTCGACTTAAGGTAGGGATAAAAATAAATACTTATATCATTAATTGATTAAGAATTACAACACATTGAAGGTAACATAAATATATAAGGAGGTTTAATAATACACAGAAAAATAATAATTCTTCAAAATATAAAGAGGGATTTTTAATTAAACTAAATCTTCATTTTTTATTTACTTCAGGTAAGAACAACTTATCTTTGACCAATCCAAATAAAGAAACAATGTTTTTGGTCAGTCTTATCGGTAAAAGAAGTGGAGAGTACGCCTTCAAAATTGCGTATGATGATAGATTATCTATTTGGTCCCTTTTTTGGAACAACGTCTTCACCTACGCTTCTACAGTTGTGTCAGATTTATAATATTTGGTAATTAAGGGGAAAATGTCAATTTTAGCAATACTTTTTGTTGTTGGATTGTTGCATGGAGAAAGGGGTTTCTGTTTGAACGTGACGAACCATGAAAATGATATTGGACACCTGAAGCAACTTATCCAACAGCTTAATGTTAGTCTTCAAAACACTGTGAATAATGAAATTGATCAGCTGAAAAGGGAAACTAGTCTACTGAAAACAAAAATCAATGGACAAAGTAAGTTTTTAAACAACTCATTTTTTACAAATATAACAAGAGTAATTACTTCTACAACTTTACCTAACTTTAAAAGTGCAATTTCTAATAGACCTTTGACACCATTATTTTTAATCTGAATGTAGTTTTATAAATATTCTGACCAAGTTTGTCTTTATAATAATTTTCAAGAAACAAAACGCAAATATCGTTAGCTGACTGAATGTTCAAACTTTTCCCCTTTTCTAGTTGAAATTCAGAAAAGTTTAAGATAGTATTAATGCTGCGATTGATTGTAATGTATTGCCTCCTTGATTGAACATTGTTGATTTTTACTGTACAGTTGCTTACGTGGGTTGAATTAAACATAGGACAAGCCATCTGAAAAGCTGTTCCACAGTTGTTTTTAGGCAAGACTTGAAAAATGGAATCATCTTTGCAAAAGATTATAAGTTTTTCATCAGAGGAAGCAATGATAGTTTGATATAGCGGAGATCGGCTTTCTATTTCAATAAACATGTCAGTCTTTAAAAGACAATGTCCACTTCTAGAGCAGGTGCCATTTAATTTGAAGCCATGTTGTATTCTTGGAGGTACCCTTATATTTACAACAATATCTTTTGTTGACTGTGATGAAACTCGACATGTATAAACATGGCTTATTTCACTGGAGGAAATTAAAACATATTCCTTCCCGAGATCCTTCAAAGATTGTATGTTGAAAATATAACTTCGCCTTGACTCCCGAATTTCCATGACTACATCTGCTTTTTTTGTTAAGGTTATGGTAAATATTCCAGAAATGATTGGAAATTCCTTTGATATTCTCATGTTTGATCCCGCAGGCCGCACAATGGAGCGACCTCCATGGGTTATGGTGGTATACGATCCGTTGTCTGTGTCTATTGAAAGTTTTACAAAAATGCTTAGTTCATCTGGTGGATATGTAAACGGAAATAGGATAACAGGATAGCTCTCTGATGTCACAAAGCCTTAAAACACACAAAAAATTTACATTTTTTAAAAGTAGCATTTATTAAAATGAGCTTCGATACTATTATTTATGTGTTATTTTCTTTGTTGGAGCTATTTGAAAACCTTGTTTATATTTCTTAGTATTCTAAATTAATTTCAAAATATGTGCGGCAAATAAGATTCTTACATTCTGTCCAATAAGTAAATTTGATTTAAAAACGAACATTTAAATCACAAATTACTATACTGCAATAAGCTTTAAAGACGTTTAAAATAAATCAGAAAAAGGAAATTTGATAATTTGAATGTTTATATTTCTCCATATCTGAATACTATAAAACTCTTGGGGAATAGATCGAATTCTGCAAAGTTTTTTGTAATTGCAAATAATAATTACATTTTCTTTTGATTGATCAGATTTGATCTTCTTATAAAGTACCTTAAAATTAATTAATTTTTCTCATATTTGCTATTATGAGTAAATTGAATACTTACCAAACAAAATGATGCATGATGCAATAATTCTCAACATTTTGTAGAATAGAAAGGATCCGTACTTTTACCATATGGTACATGAAAATGGAGATAAACTTTTATGATTCCATTTTTCAAGTCTTGCCTAAAAACAACTGTGGAACAGCTTTTCAGATGGCTTGTCCTATGTTTAATTCAACCCACGTAAGCAACTGTACAGTAAAAATCAACAATGTTCAATCAAGGAGGCAATACATTACAATCAATCGCAGCATTCATACTATCTTAAACTTTTCTGAATTTCAACTAGAAAAGGGGAAAAGTTTGAACATTCAGTCAGCTAACGATATTTGCGTTTTGTTTCTTGAAAATTATTATGATGATTCCGGAACCTCCATAATGAGAACACAAATGCTTTCCTCGACACAAACCCAGTCAACTCTGTCAACATCTGAAAGAACCTCTTATTTAGTGAATGTATCCGAGTCGAACAAGGCGATTAGTTTTCCGACAACTATCATAAAGAGTGTTAAAATGCAAGGTCAAACTATAGCTGCAAATGAAAGTAGAAGCAGTGAAGGAACCGAGAATAACACAGCTACAGATGCATTATCAATAGATACGTTTTATACCAAGTGGATGAGTGTGTCTCCGAAACAAAACAATAATATATCCACAACTGAGAGGGACATAGATATTAAGCCGAGGATAGGCAGTACTCTGCTTTCTTTAATTTCAAAATATGTCAATCCCAGTTCGGGAGATCTATTACTCAAGAAAATATCCACAACTCTACCAATCATTTCTTCAGAATTTGTGAATCCTTCTTCAAAAAAAACATATACCGACGAGATATTCCATAATTCATTCTACATTTTTTTCAGGAAATATGAATCCTATTTCAAAGGCTCTTTTACGCAGTCAAGAATCTTCAACTCGATCTATTATTTCTTCAAAATATGTAAATTCTTTTTCAACAGATCGTTTACTCAGAAGGGAAACCACGATTAACAGTGATCAGAACTACAAGATATTTGTAGTTGATTCAAGAAAGATCTGTAATTGTGTTTGTAGCGGCACAAAACATTATTTTAACGCTACTAGATTTACAGACGACAACCTCCATGAACTTATCAAACAATTAAGGGTAAATAAATCTGAGTTATCTTCAGAAGTTAGGAAGATCTCTTGTGCAGAAGACGGTAGAGCATCAGCTAAAGGAATTGGATATGTAGGAGCAGTGGTTATCATTTTAGTGATGGCTACGATCGTCTCCTTCGATCTGATTAATCTATTTCAGAAATGTGGACGTTGAAGAGAACATGAAACCAAAAAAAAAACGTAGAAAAACAGTAGAGTTTTAAGGACATCTAGATGTTACTTCGGTGTGAACTGTGTAGTTATGCGTTATATTTAAATTATTATATGAAGATAATTATAATTGAAGCTTTGTAAGATGTCTGTACAGTGTAGATTGTAAGAAAAATTGCTTTGAACAGTTAATCATTTGTTACTGCTGAAGTTATATAATATGTTTCTATTTAAAATAACGTTAGAATTATAATGTTTTTGAAACACCTTTTGCTATGTGTAACTTTGACCGTTAATGTAAACACAAACTTAGCTAGCAAAATTTCATAGCTTAATTAATCAAATAAATTGTTTTATATGTAATCCTGGTGAGCTTGATGTAAAAGATACCATAGAGTCTGACACATCTGTTTCATACTTGGATATTTTAATTGAAAAGACGTGAATGGTAATCTAACAACCAAGCTATATGACAAATGTGATGATTTTAAGTTTTCTATCGTCAACTTTCCTTATTTATGCAGCAATATACCTTCATCACCTGCATGCGGAGTGTATATATCTCAGTTGATTCGATATGCAAGAGCATACTCTACGTATGAACAATTTCTAAGGCGAGGCTAATTATTGACAAGCAAGTTGACGAAACAAGAATATCAACAGTCTCGTTTAAAGTCATCATTTCGTAAACTATGGTCGATACAATGACCTATAGTCAGCAAATACAATTTATCATTGACTGACATTGAGTCAAATGCTGACTGGAGTTTTTCATAATAATTGTTAAATAAATCCATTATTTATACACTGGAATTGACGACGGATTTTTCCGTTAATTCACGATCATGACAAGGTGCACACGGCGGGTGTGACCGGTAAGCAGGGGATGCTCACTCCTCCATGGCACCTGATCCTACCTCTGATGTTTCGGAGGTACGTGTTTGCTCTGCTCCTAGTTTGTATTGTTTTATGGACTTTGATATTGAATACTGTTCGTTATCTCCATATCCTTCTTGTGGATGTCACACTTACTTTTCCGATCCATGTATTTAAACAATTATGCCTGTGAACATAATTTGAAATCTATAAATATTCTAGACACTCTTGAACAAGCTACATTAGAAGATGGGTCTTTCGTGCTAGTATCTTCAGATCTAAAATCGTTTCCCGTAAAGGATCTTTCTCAGCGATCTGCAGTTGGATTAGAATTTACCAAGTAAACATGAGGAAACACGTACTCTATTCAATGCATCAGTCAGTCATAAATTATGGATGTGAAACGATAAATAACATGCATGCTGATAGTATTGCATAAGCAATACATGTCCCTAACCGGGTTCCCCTTTTCCTTCAGGGTGTCATTTTATTATATAATATGCAAAAATTATGACCAAGGTAAAACTGCTTAATTTTGAGGTTGTGAATGCCTTTAACCTAATAAAATAATCTACATAAAGACGAAAATTCAACTCATTTTTCAACGTCTTTTTCTTGGTTCATATTTATCATTTTGACCATCGGAATAAAGCGCAGTGCAGACCCAATCTTAAACCATTATGAAAAATTCAAAATGCCATAATTCTGTAAAAAATCAATGAAGCGAAGCGAAATTCAAACTTGGTCTGTAACTCATCAAGATACACACACAAATCAAAATTCAGGTCAATATCTGCAAGCATTTGGAAAAAAGTGCGGAAAACCAAGTAGGATAGACTGACAGATAGACGGACGGACGGATGGCCGGACGGACAGACGAACAGACGCAGAGGAAACCTATAGTCCCCTCTGGTTTCACCGGTAGGCGACTAATAAGTAACATAAATGATAGCCTGAAAAGAGATAAAACTAAGCTAGCCGTGGAAAATATAAGTAAAGGAACCACGTGCACATCGTACAAAGATCCTTTTATCGACTGTGTTTCATATTCTTATTTTCGTTTTTATTAAATATTTAGCACACCTTGGGCGATTCTTATTTGATGTCTATTCATAGAATGATTCTAATGAACTTTTTCAAAAACAATGATTTTTGACATAAAGAATATTGTAACTGAACTGAGAAACACTAACTAGAAGAAGGAATCTTTAAATGAACAGGGTGTATTCAATTTGTGTCCATCAATTCTTTTTTTTCAGTTTTTAAAGAAAAATTCCACTAAGCAGGCCTTAATTTATGTTTCCAAAGATACAAAAAGAAGCTTGATCTCGAGTTAATCGCTTATTTTTTTCAAACATTTCTATAATATATAAGAAGGATCTACTTTAACTTCACCGCCCTACATCAAGGGTAATATTTTTTACAGAAGCACACATGTACAATTTAGCATCATTATGCATTTGTATTCTTAATAGTAGAGAATTCCCAAAGAATTAATGTATTGTCCCTACAAACTAATGCATATAGAATTCAGTCCTAATTCGACTTTTGTCTAATGGGATTTAAATTAATTGAGAAGCTCTAAATTTTGAAGTTGACACATTTCTTTGGCTTTAAACCTGCGTTCATAATGTACGGATGTACGGAATTTATTATTTTTTTAAAGATTTAAAGAAAATACAGCTATGGTGTTCTAGAAGTAAACGTGATTTATCAGAGGGCAATCAAAACAAGAGAAGATGAGAGGCAGAATGAAATGAAACACATGGAGAACACGAACATTATTCAAGATCAAAAGTCCATAAAGCAATACAAAATAGGAGCAGAGCAAACCCGGATCTCCAAAACATAAGAGGTGGGATCAGGTGTCATAAGTTCAAATGCCTCTTTTGAGAAGTATGGAATCACTCTTTTCTGAAAACATATAAGGAAGGAAAAAAAACAACCTGGAAGGAAAATAAAGGAAGAGTTAGTCAACGTGTGCATATCATGTTAAGGGGCTTGGAAGAGGGTAAGGTTGTTTTCGCTGTTTCCTAGACAACGTAAAATGAGCTTTAAAGCTAAATATTTATAGCGCAAACGAGCTTCTGTATAATGTAAAAGTAAATCGTCGATTTTAAAAGTTTTGCCTCTCGCAAAAGTCCAATAGAATCCCATCCTTACACCAACGTTCCTGGCCCTGAGTTTCTGAATTTGACAGTGTTGGTAAAGACTTAATGCTTTCAGAATTGACGAAAATGATTTAAATCAATTTTAACCTTTTGCACTTACCCTAAGACCGGGAGGGTGGGGGTTGGGCTGAAGATATTCACGATTTTTATGTCTCCTTTTCATAAATGTTTTACATACTATTGCTTTGGAGTAGATCAATGGTTTAGAGATATTTTTAATGTACCCACGACAGATAATGAAAAAAGCCAATTTACGCCATATGATCGAATGAGTCCAGGTAATCATGACGACATAAAACTTTGGATTAAATCAAAACAAACTATAAACTTTGGCGTTGTGTACGTATAAATGAATAAAATTTATGCTGAATAAAATCTCTTTTTGCGGTTATATTTTTTTAAAATATGGAAATAACTCAATGTCTTATCTTTAACGGTTTTGATACGTTAAACAATTGCATCATATAATCTTAAAATGTCAATTTGTTGTTGAATTGATTTCATCTTCCCGAAATCAATAAAACAAGATGTCAAATAGTTTAAGTTATTGGAGATCAAATGTGTTTACTTATTACTTGAATGCTGTTATTACAGTTTTCTAAGTATAGATGTTTTATCATTTGTATTACGTTTCATTTAATTAAAACCTCTTGATTATGCAACTTTTGATAAAATATAAGCCACAACTTAACTAATCTTGTCATATTTATGTTGCTTGGAAAATTTCTTTCTAATTATAATTCAAAACAAAACAGAGATGGTACGGAGATGGAATATAAACAGTAATCTTTAAATTGACTTCATAAAGTGTAAGTTTCATAATGATGACAAGTACTCAACTGTGTTTTGTCTTAATCATTTCTTGTGGAATAACATACATGAGTAGGTATATCTTTTAAAAAGTTTATATTGTCTAATACATTAAAACTTATTAAAAGAATATTTTTAACAAGATGTTAGATGTAGATCTATTGATATTTTTGGAAAATATGTTGTTCATCTGAACACGAAGACGATAGATTTGAAGAAAAGATGTAAATCATTTATTTATCAATTTCATCATATCTTATTCTGAGAAAAATATAAACTTAATTTGATTTTTTTCTTATTTTCTTTAGATTAAATCTTTGAAATATCTCTAATATATACTTTAAAAAAATATTATACGTATGTGTATGATAAATCATTCAGTTCAAAATAGTGACTTTTTTGTTCCCCTTTCTATTCAGCAGTAGGTGCGAAAAGTTATGCCTTCTTCCCAGTTTACCTGAACAATGAGTATGATCGTTCATCTGACAGTTTTGTCTTGGTAAACGTTACGATCCAGGGAAATGTAAGCGCCATTCTTCTCAATGGATTGTCAACAACCATGAAGACTTACACAACCTCCCAATCACACAATGTCATTGTCTTCCCGATTATGGGGTACTACGTCCGTTCATCATCGTCACTAGCTATAGACGTCAAGCTACAAACCAAAGTAGAAACAACAACTTCTAAATACACGAGCGTATACCAGGTGCTCTCTGAAACAGATCTTGGACACACCTATTATTTGAGTACAATTCATAACACAAGTGAAGAATTCATGTGCGCCGCTTTAGCCCCCGTTGATAGGGATCTTAATCTCAACATCACTATTCCGAACACACTTATTCGAAAAATATCAATGAATGGAAAATTGGTTGAAGATTCAAGTGCTGCCTTCTTAATTAAAAAGGGTCAAGTTATGAAATTGAATAGCTCCATTCCATTTCACAAGGTCATTTTGCATTCATCAAACAGTTTTTTTTCTGTGTTTTGTGCCGAGGAAAATGTAAGATATCAGCTTAAACCAAGCAGTCAATGTGGACATACTTTCCTGTTTTCATGTGAGGGACACTCGGTTATAATAGGATGCAGAATATCACTTACATCGACAACTTCTGATAAAAATAGTTTGATGCTTTTCGAGTCAAGGGGTCTAATTGACAACATTTCTTATACCGGACACTTCTTTTCCTTAAATCTTACTAATTTTAATGAAGGTTATGCGTTAAGCTCCGGGGAGGAAGTTTGTGCCCATATTACACTGTACTCGTATGAAAACGACTATATTTGGACAAAGGTTAAAGCCCTTTCTTCCGTTGGTAATGATACAACTGAAATTAAATTTGAGTCATTTACACAGAAAACTCTAAAAACTCATGGTACCAATTCATCTGCTAGAATTGAAAACTTGACAGAAATGATTGATACTACATCCTCAAATAATAAAAGCCCTCTTGTTGACTCTAAAATGTCACCAAATCAGCTAACATCTAGTTTACAAAATCAAAACCATAGGTCTTCAACCAAATTATGGCACATATTGCCTTTCTCTAATAGTAAAACCTTGTCCCGATATGGGATCAATCCAACGACAAAAGTTCTAAAATCTCAAACTCCAGGCATTTCAAGGTTAGTAACAATACGTCCATCAGATCAAACAGCGCTGGCAACTTTTAATCCAAATCTGGTGTTGCAATCGGGATTTCCAGAGCAACACAATGCATATAATTATCCATCAACAACAACTTCATCCACTTCATCTCATTCTTCAGACTTGTCCTATCACTACATCACTAGGTCGGAGACAGTAAATAAGTCAACTACGGAGGGACAATGCTTATGTCCAGTAGGCGAATACTGCATCGAAATAATGCAAGACAAAGCCAACTTTTCAACCTTAGAAGAAAAGATGACACAATTACAGTCATTTCTGATGGTAAATAAGACTTCACTGAACTCGTTCATTAGACGGAAAACATGTGCTGAGGACGAGCGTTCGTCGTCCAGGACCCTTGGCTATATCGGTGTAATAGTAATTTCCTTCTGTCTAGGATCTATTGTTGCTTGTGACTTGCTATCAATATTTGAAGGGCGATTCAAATACCAAAAAACTTGATAAAATGTACTAGACCTCTAAGACAGTATGGTAATTAGTCATTCACAAATATGTAAGAATTACATAACGGTAGTAAATGCTGCTCTTGTTTAAGATATTTTGCAAACTAAAGGAGCATGATCGACGATTTAAACAACAAGGTAATCTCATTTCAAGTCAGTGTTTGGCCAATACGATACAATGACGATACTTGTCTGTTAATGTCTCTTCGATGCTAACTAACGTCTTTTGTTTTGTAACGGAAAATCGTCGAAGAATTATTTTCACATTGAATTGACTGAAGATTTTTTTGTTTTATCCGATTATATCAAATATCACACAGCAGAGTAGACCGGTCGGCAGGGATGCACACAACTCAATTGCCTCTGACCCCACCTCTCTTTCAGACGTCGTTGATGGATTTGTTCATTTATATTGCTTAATTTTACTTTTAGGTTTGATCTCAGGTCGTCACTTTCACATTTATTAGAAAAAAGTTTGTCATTATTCACACAAATCTGAAAGGAAAGACCCCTTTGATTTTCACTTGTTTCTTTTTCTTTATTTCTTACCTTAAATGTGTTAGTGACATTTCTTATTATGTATTTCAATTTTCCACATTTCAGATTGCATACTGAGACATCGAAAGTCTCGATGAAACTCAAATATAATAAATATATAATTGATACTTGATATACTGTATTTTGAAAATGATGCCGAAAACTGTACTCTTTTTTATTTGTAATTTTTCCAAATATAAATGAAAATAGGATTTTCTGAGTTGACTTATCATATGGCATCAAGTTAAACAAATTGAAAAACATTTGAAATATCAGTTTACCTGTAATTTTTTTTATATTTGTTGCACGTTAACTAATATAGATAATTAAGTTTATCAGATGTCCATGCTATTAAAGCATTTTATATAATAATCTATGTACTTCTATTTAATTATGATTTTTTATTAACATTTTTGTTGTTGTTTTCTGGTTGGAAGTTTTTTGGGGGTAGGAGGGGGTGGTGATATCTGTATACCTTTAAGTAAAATAATTGTTGTTTTTTTTTTTACTTTTTATGGTATGGTATAAAATATTTTACTTTTTTGGTATGATTTAATAGAGGCGTGAGTAATCTTTGAATATAAAAAATTTACTGCAATCATTTCTGTCCATAAGAACTCAAGTAAGAAAACTTGCATATAAAGGATTTGATTTGAAATTTAAAAAAAGATATATTTTAACGGGTAGGTAGCAACCAAAATTTTCTGCTTATTTCACCTTTTATATTTTCATTATGGACAGACATTGAAATGTTGTATAAATTCACTATCGTTTGGCTTTAATAAAACTGATTTTTGACAAAAGAAAAATATTTTTATTCTACTTTCTTAATCTGTCAATTTGTAGTTAAAGAAATTTCTTTTTTACTAAGATATCAACATTTAATAAGTCGTGGAAATTGATTACCAATCATCTCTATTAACCAAATATTTGAATGCTGGATCTGAAACTGTGCATCATAGCAATAGTTATTTCCAGTTCAAATCCTTACTTTTACTTAAAAAAGATATTCGATTTCGCAATGGTTCATTAAAGGTTAATCCGGAAACTAACCAATGCGATGATATTTATAAGTGCCACATAAATTTATCAATTTATCAAGAAAAAATGGAATAGGGTTGGTTAAAAAAAATTAGGCAGTAATCTTCATCAGACATGATTTAAAGGGGTGTTATCTTATGTTGAACGAATATAGATCTACATGTATACATGACTGTACTAATGATGTACATCACAATGTTCTCAGAGCTGTCATTTATTCTCTTTACAGGTATTATGGGTAAGTAGATGTTTAATTACATTTTAATATGTATACATATAATTAAATCAAAATAATAATGTTTTCTAAAATTTCTAGAATTTTTTCAATAAAAATAGAATTTTCATTCGCGAGAAATATTAATTTATATCTGAAATTTAAAAAATGGGATGCTATAATAATAAATCACTTAGAATTCCATCTGTGTCAAATATTCGGAATTATTCTTGCTGAAATTCTACTCTAAATGTTATATTTTTGTGAATCAATCAATGTCCTGAGAACAATTTAGTACAAAAAAATAAAGTGATAATTTGTTCATGAAAAACATATCAAACATGACATAAAAATGTAAATATTTTTGTTTTGTTTTATAAAGCTGTCCGTGGTAGCAATCACATGTATGCCTTCTTTCCATTTTTCCTAACCAATGAGTATAATCGCTCACCCGACAGTATTGTCTTGGTTAATATGACAATGCCAAAAAACGGAAGGGCCAGACTTTTTAACGGATTGTCCACAAATATAAAAAACTACACAAAATCTACAGGGCAAGGTATCTTTGTTTACCCGAGAATTGGATATTTTGTCACCTCGTCAACATCACTAGGAGCTGAAATACGAACAAACGTCAAAACATCAACGTTTGCATACAAAAGTTCTTATCAAGTTCGTTCTCAGTCAGAAATTGGACAAACCTATTATGTGAGTACGGTTCATAATACAAGCGAAGAATTCATGTGCGCCGCATTATCTCCACTTGATAGCGATCTAAACCTTAATATCACTATTCCAAAAGAACTTTTTGGAAAAGTATTTATTAATGACACATTGATTGACAATTCAAGCGTAGTCATTGTTGTTAAGAAGGGTCATGCCGTAAAACTCAATAGTTCCCTTCCACTTCAACGTGTCATTCTGCAATCAGCTGGTACTTCATTTTCTGTGTTTTGTGCAGAGAAAAACGTAAGATATCAGCTAACACCAAGCAATCGCTGTGGAAAGATTTTTCATTTTTCATGTATGGATTCTGAAACATTGAAGACATGCAAAATATCTCTTACATCTGTTTCTTCTGACCAAAACACTTTCACTCTGTTCAATTCAAGCGGACTCACCAAACAAATTCATTATAATGGATATTTCTATTCATTCAACCTTACCTTCAATTCTAGACATTTGGAGTTACAATCTAAGCACGTGGTATGTGTTCTTCGTACAAAATACATGTATGAAGATAAAAAAGATCTCATTTGGACAAAAGTTAATGCAATTCCTTCTTCAATGAAGCATTCCACTCAAAATTTTGACAAGTTAACTGACGAACGTTCTTCAAAAGTAACACCAAAATTTCACCCTTCTGTCCTATCAAACTACTATACAAAAAGAGCAGATACTAAAAATAACTCCTTTACAGTAGAACGATGTTCTTGTTTATCAGGAGAATCCTGCAACGGAATCCAACGAGAGACAACCAACTTCTCAAAACTGGAGGAGAAATTGACAAAAATACAGTTGTTTCTGATGGTAAATAAGTCATCCCTGAACTCTTTCATCAGAAGGAAAGTCTGTGCCGAAGACGAACGTCCGACATCAAGGACCCTTGGTTTTATTGGTATTCTAGTCATCTCCGTATGTTTAGGGTCTATTGTTGTTTGTGATTTTCTGTCATTTTTCGATCGGAGATCCAAATGCATGAAAACTTCAAAGTGATTTTTTTTATGAGAACAGATAGAATATAGCGTTTTAATAAGTATTGATAAAAGTAAATCACAAATGGCAACATGTTTTTTTTTTTGTTTAAGTTGATTGCAAATACTATGACAACTGTGCATGGTTGAGGTACAAGAAATTGCAACATTGTCAGCTAAGTTTACTTTGTACTATATACTGATATATATGCAATTTTGTAGATCTTATATGATATCCTATATTATGAAACAACATGACATTTTAGCATGAAATATCTTTATATTTGAATTAATTTTCTTGTATTTTCTATAAGAATTATTGAATCGTGTATGCAAGATTTTTTCCCCAAGAAGAAATCTAGTTTATAAATAATTTCACTGAATATGACATCGACAGATTGGTTTGATTTTACAGAGTCCATTTTTAATTATAGATACATGTATTCAAGATAGCTAAATATAACTGTTTCACGACCTTTTTATCAGAGGTAATTGCCGGTTATTTATTTGAAATACACAAATTCTTGAAATACGTACGGAAGCCCATTTAGGACCTAACGAAAATTATTTTTGAATCCGATATAACGAATTGTCGAATTTGTTATAACAAATTTAATTCGTTATAACAATTTCTTTGAATTCGTTATAATGGACTTAATCTGTTAAAACAAATTTGTTGATTTCGTTATAATGAATTCTTTAATTTGTTATAACGATATTAAATTCGGTAAAACGAATTCAAAAATTTGTTATAACAAATTGAATTCGTTTAAACGAATTCTAAAGTTTATTATAAGAAATTGCATTCGTTTAGACAAATTCCAAACTTTGTTATAACGAATTAAATTCGTTTAAACAAATTCAATAATCAGGGCCTATAGAAATATATATATGAATTCGATATAACGATTTGTCGAATTCGTTTTAACGAATTTAATGCGTTATAACAAAAGATGGAATTCGTTTGAACGAATTCAATTCGTTATAACAAGTTTTAGAATCTGTTCAAACGAGTTTAATTTGTATTAACACATTTTTGAATTCGTTATAACGAAATCAACAAATTTGTTATAACAGATTAAATTAATTATAACGAATTGAAATAAATTGTTATAACAAATTAAATTCGTTATAACAAATTCGACAATTCGTTATATCGGATTCAAAAAATATTTTTCGATAGGTCCTAAATGGGCTTCCGTAAATACGAGTGTTGATCTCAGAGTAATATCTTTTATATTTATCATACATATTATCAAATACAATATACCAAAAGATGCACAAATATAAATCTAATCAACATTTAAATTCTTATTTAATAATGTTTATTTGAATTTATCTTATAGATGTTTGAAGCATAGAGCATAGGGGGTGTCGCCGCGTCACAACGGAACGTCACGTTTTAAAGTGTTTTTTTTTTCTTAGCATGAAAAAGATTAACACATTAAAAAGATTCTAAAAAGGCACCTAATCTCCTAATTTTTTTAAAGACACAATTCTCATCACTTTTTAGTCTTTAATTAAAAATTAAATGACGGCATTGGTCTTTGTGATCATAAAC
>PRKT01000220.1:773218-847809 GCA_003671525.1 Saccostrea glomerata | reverse complement strand
TTTTAGAATTTCTTAAAAAGACAAACACATTAAAAAGATTCTAGAAAATCACCTAATCTCCCATTTTTTAAAGACACAATTCTCGTCATTTGTAGTCTTTAATTGGAAATTAAATGACGGCATTGGTATTTGTGATCATAAACATTGTTTTTTACTCTGTTGAATTGAACAAAGGGATTGTCGAAATCTGGAAAAAAAGGCTCGAAGAGTTGTAATGCATTTTTGCTTCAAAATATGGGAATCATCACTAGGACATTTTCGTAAATCAATCAGACTTACAGAATAAAGAATGTAAATAAGAGACATCTTCATAGATGGTTTTAGCAATTTTGGGAGGGTGATTGGTCACTGAATGATAAGCAGAGGACAAGAAGACCGAAATATAGGAGATCAGAAGGAAACGTTCAATGGTGTCTGACGTTGTCAAAAAAGACAAACGCATAGAGTGACATGTGAATTTTTAAGTTTGTCCTATGGTACTGTTCAAAACAATTTGACAGAGGGCTTAATTATGAAAAGAGTGAGTGTATAATGGTACCAAGAATTCTTTAAAAAAGCGGAATTGGTGAAAGTTTGCGAATCACAAATATTTTTTAACGAACCGAGGGGAAACGCTTAAAAGTATGACGGCGTGTATCCGTTATATGACGTTATGTTTAGGTGCGGCGACTATCATAAACGCACTTTGTTTAAAAACCGATATTTTGAAAAGTATATATTATATTCCTTTGAATTTTTCAGGTCTGATTTGAAATAAATAAAGCTTCCATTATGTATAATTTTGTTGCTTTACGTCGATTTGTGGCATTTTTATCAAAGTTATGACTTTACTTTTGGATCAACCCTCGTACTAGTAATAAACTGTTAAAATTTGGTTTGAAGATTTATTTGTATTGACAAATGTCACTCATTTCCGGCAAAGTCTCACAATTTCCCGGAGAAATAATTTACGAATAAACTTTTTACTCAAGTGGTTAAGCTGCTGCTTCAATGTATTTGTTTTTAGATTAAGAAAAAAGATGTAGAGCAGAGGAGGTGGAGTTAAATAATGAAAATAAACTTTTATATAAGTAATGTATGGTATGTTTTATTTTAATCATATTTGTGTCTATTTTATCAAGGTGTGTGTAAACAAAATGTGTAAATAACAAAGATAAGTGTCAGAAGTGATCTTTGATGGAAGGATGACCAATAAAAACAATTGTCACGTGCTCTGCAGTTGTTTATCACTCCATACACACTAAATTCATGGCTTTAAAAGCTGTCTTGACATATTGTAATTTTAACTCTATTAGCTTATAGATAATCATATTTCAAGACCTTCTTTGACTATAGATATCTTCTTTGTTAAAAGTCTGGTGCATTTTAGATTGTTCTATGGCATATAATGAATATTTTTGTATTTTCAAACAAAACCATTAATTTGCTAATTGCTGGCTGTAAACAAGGCACAGTAATTGAAAACTAGCTGATATCAACTTATTTGTAAGAATTCTGCCTTTGTTTCTCAGAATAAATTTTAAAAAAACTATTAAAGTCTTCAAACGAAGAAAATGAATTGGAAAATTTAAGATCTAGTTACTTTGTGTCCAAAAACAACTCCTTTAAAGATAATTTTAGTTCTTCACAAGAACATCCTGATGTTGATAAAAAAGATTTAAAAAGATACTGGAGTTTCCGACTGACAATGTGTATATCACTGTCTTTTGTAGAGTGTTTATCTAAGAGACACGATTGTAATAAATATCCTAAATCATGAACTCAAATCCTGTATAATCATTTTTTTTTTATCAAACCACTAATATTTTTCCAACTGAAAAAAGTAAAATATGAGTCTTCAAATCTTCACACGATCTTAGGAATTTCCTAATCTTGGGTAATGAATTTTTTTGTCCTGTGTAGGGAATTTGTGATCAATTCGAGACAACTTTTGCAAGGTCTTTTGTACATTTTGAAAGTAATCTGATAGTTTTCACAGTTGAATAGAGATTCTTTGTTATTGATTATATATGAAGAATGGATGAAAATGGATTAATTGAAAAAAGATAACTAAATATTATGTTTAATTAGGACATTTTTTAAATTGTAATTTTAAAAAGAAATTCGTTCAAACAGTAAACTAAACATTCCGCCATATCAGCGTTGTGGCTTCACCTTCAGACACTTTGTTTAATCTTACGATTATGTTAATAAATATGCATGCTACAAGATAATATATCAGTGAATCGATGAAAATCATTATATTACAATTAAATCTTAGTTTTGCTTAAATTAGCGTAGGCCTTCAATACAATACTTTCTTGATAAAATAAAATTGTGGATTTCTTCTATAATCATCTCTTGACCTACTACTATCCAAATCTAATATCTAATTTCAATAATTTTTTCAATTTTTTCAAGCGAGAGAAAATGTTTACTTGGGATTTTGTAAATCTAATTAACATAAATCCTTACAATCAGTGGCTTAAGGCATTATCAAAATCCTTTCCAACAGTAAAATGGTGGCTAAATGACATATATCATGCAGATATCAAGAAGGATGAGTGGTATTATTGGATGCATGCTGTTTTTAATTAAGAATTTATTTTCTTTATATAGATTTAACAGGTAAAGGAATCTTAATGAAGAGAATTCATTATTTATATTGTCTGTTTAGTGTAAAATACTGTCTCTTAAAATGACTAATTACATTCGTATTTCAAATGTTATTTTTATTATTATGCGCCCGAATCGAAAGATCCGGGGCGTATATTGTTTTTGTCCTGTCTGTCTGTCTGTCTATCTGTTTGTCTGCAAACTTTAACCTTCGCCATAACTTTTGAACCATGAATGGTTGAGACTTCATATTTGGTATGCATATAAAAATAAATTTTACTTTTTTGCAGGCTCTGTCAAATCAGAAATATATATTGCCAATTTATTTCCTCTTATACACTCTCCAAATACACATATGGTATACACAAATGTATTTGTGAACACGACAAGTACAGCATTGACTACCATTGCTCACGGACCTAACACCATTCAAGAACCAGGGGCATTCAACTTCAGTATTTCAAGGGGATTTACATCTGCTTCTAGAAAATTTAAGATATCGGTATCAGAAACAGCTGAACTTCTCACTGAAGTTCGGGAACTACAGCAATTTTATCATTTCAATATTGCACCAGTGATGAATTTGGGTAAATAGTATATACTGATCTCTTCAAGTAATAGAAGCAACAATTATATGTGTCAAATTTCATCTGATTTATCTCATGACGTCATTTTGGATATAAGGTTGTCACCATGGCTCATACAGAATGTAAATTTAAATGTTTCATGCTTCAAAAATTCTCACTATATTTTGAAAAGGCACAAATATATCCAAATACAGAGTAGATACCTATTATATCAAACCCTTGTTGCTTCTTCGGATTCACTTGCTGCGTTTTGATTCCTCAATTTTCCAAGTCCTTCCCAAAAATAACTGTGGAAAGTATTTTCAGGTATCATTGGCAAGATTTCAACCTCCTGGTGTGAATTCCAATTGTACTATCAAAATAAACACCGTCGTTTCAAAGAAGCAGACCATCATAATCAATGACAGAGCGTTTTCGCTTTTCGACTTTTTCGGATTTAATTTAGAAAAGCAAATGTCACTCTATATTCAGACAGAATACAAAGTTTGTAACCTTGTTTTGGATAGTTTTCGTGATAATTTTGGGAATAATGCCGTCAAAACGAAAATGCGCTCATCTTTGTCAATTCCATTATCATCATTTTCAAGCACTTATTTCACGTCTGCTTCGCTGGAATCTTATAAATCTACACAGAAAATTAAAGCATGTTACTAACCACCAACGATACACTCCGTAGTCTCGAGCTCAATTCCACAACAGCATTGCTAACACTAGTTCTCGTGTCCAAAATGATACGTAAATGTCTTTGCGGAAACTCAATCAGCACTTTAGGTTTTACTAAATACCCAAACGTAAAAGTTGACGAAATTCTTGCAGAGCTTAGAATTAACAAATCAGAGTTATATTCGATAGTAAGAAGGAAATCCCGTGCACAGGACAACAGAGCGTCAGCCCAAGGGATCGGATGTGTAGGAGCAGTGGTGCTCGCTACTATAGTGTTGTTTGATCTGATAAACCTTTTTGAAAAAGTATCTTCACAAAAGGAAAAAGTCTGGAGAAAGGACATAGCTCGTCCAGGAAGTCTAACTAAATCTTTTTTTTATTTTAGGACAAAATGTTGAAACTGTGTGAAGTCCCTTATAATTAATTATGCATTATTTAATAATAAGGTGTCTTTTAGGTAAATATAAAGAAAAAAATCTACATATGCGTTAATAAATTAAAAAAAAAAAGATTTATAAATTTATTCAATCTCAAATTTTGAGTATTGACTGAAGAAAATGAAACTGCATAATTTAATGCATTTAATATCATTTTGAATATTGGCGACTATAACATAAGTAAAGGAAAGTAATTTTCTGGTTAGTCAATGTATTTTGAGGTAACGAATTGTCATTTTTCAATATTCTGAAAATGTCAACAAAAACGGCATTTTGAAACTTTTAATATTTGGTAAAGAGCACAACCTCTGATCTAAATTATGCTAGTATTTGATAGTAAATCTTTTTTCTGAAAATAGCAAAAACAATTCTTGTTGTTTAGATCAAGCAAATGAGTCTAGGGGTCTGCTTGTTGGCTTATTCTTGGCGGAAAATTTGTCTTCTTTAAAATTAAAGAAATTGCAATTACCTGAGGCCTGTTTTCTAATACTTGGACTTTTCAGAAAATAAATTATAGAGCCAAAGCAATGAGTTTTCTTATTCCCTCAACGTTTTTAACGACGCATTCCTTTGCTTTAAGGTCTCATCCAAAAGACTCGTGACTTTCACTTGTCTTTTACCAATCACTTGGCGAAGAAATAGTCTAAACCTTTCTTAGAAGAATAGGTTTGACGCAGCAAAGAGAATAATAAGGATTTAATGGATGACTGAGAAGTTTTATTTTTGTTTCATCAAAGATTTAATGAATTCCATAATCAATACGGTACCGGTCACGGTAGCCTAGAGTTCGCTTCGTGATCTGGAGGCCCGGATCAAATTCCCGATCGCGGCGCCGCGTCATACCCAAGACATAAACATAGGTAGTAACTCTTTCTTCGCCAAACGCTCGGCATTAGAAGTGAAAGTCACTGGTCTTTCGGAAATGACCTTAAAATCGTAGGTTCCGTGTCAAGGTAGGCGCTGGCACGATAAAGAACCCTCACTGCTCAGTGGCTGAGTTCCGAGTATAGGTCTTAATTTGAAACCCTACTCGGGCACATGGTGACGTCTCCATATGAGTGAAAAATTCTCGAATGGGACATTAAACAACATACAACCAACGATGCCCTTTTTGACAAATAGAATCTGTCATTAAAACCAATGGATATATTACTAGAGATTTAATGCACATTGTAGACAAGAGTGCTTACTCAGTTAGTTATCTTCGTGCTTGTCAGCATATAAGGCCGTCCCCAGAGATTTCCATCCTTGAATTTCTGTTGTTTTAAAAGTACATGTTTTCTTCACTCCCTATTTGCATCGTTCAAGTTGACCTTTGTGATGATTACTGTTTAATGTCTTCATATTTCATTCAAAACTCATTTAAACTTTCTAGAAAATGAAAGCCTTTATGAATACATCATGTAAAATTATTTTTTTTCGATTGGTCTAATTTCCATTGTTTAAGAAAAATACCATTTGATGAGATTTAAATTCTTGGGTAAAAGACTTCAAGATCCACAATATTGCTTTACTAAATATTATATCTAATATCAAGTGGGGGACATAAATTTGTGGTCTCTTAATCTTCATATCAAGAAACCATCGGATATTGATTTTCATGTTTTGGTATCAGTATGTAAGAGTGGGACGAGTCCCAATTTTTGGCCATATCATGTCGTCAAAGAAATATCCCACTTCGATTTTACTCCAAAAAAATCAATTCTAAAAATCTATCTGAGAAAAAAATAGTTTATATATTTTTTGTTGTACTCATAATGATCAAAGAAATTTTTCAAGAACAGCGTTTATTATTACCGGGACATTCCTTGTATTGTTTTTTACTTCTCAAAAACTTACTTCATTCCATAGACTTCAATGGTAAATCAGGAAGGAGTAAGATCCTTTTCTACTGTAAAATGCTTTAAAATTTTGAAAACAATTTCAGAGTTTTTTAAAAAAAAAATACACGAATTTTATTCAAGTTTAGAAAATTGTCCTCATAATATACGTCGTATACCTTAATACACATTGACTCCTTTTATTCCTCACAGATTTTTAAAACCCCATTCTGATTTTACATTGAATAAGTTTAAAAGGTTTACAGTAAGATGAAATCTTGTAGTAAAATGCTTTCAATGCACAATAATCTTGTGAACAGGTTCCATTTCTGATATTTTGTGTAAGTTTCAATATTTTCTTTACTTTTATGATTCAATCGAAACCGAAGTTAAATATTCCTGATTTAACATACATAAACCGAAAATATTACTGGGATCATTTGAAGCCTTTATATAGTGAGAATAAAAACGCTGTTTTTTGAGGGAAAAAAAATACCATTATATTGTCTCTATAATTTTGCTCTGATTAGCCGGTCAGTTGATTGGCACGCATTTCAGCTTGTATATTGCATTGGCAATTCCGTATCCGATTGCGCACCCTACTTCAATTTCATATTTATTTTAACAGTTCAAAACCTGTCTACATGGGCTTCATAATAAGAAAGATACTTCTTAAAGATTTAAGAATTGTAAATTTAAATCCCTATCTAAATCATAAAGCATAAAATCTGATAGGTATAACCACAGGTAAGTTGGCCATGTGACTGCATACATATCTACAAATCATGTTTCGATTAAATCAACCAGATCATTAGGAGAGCTCTTTCAGACGTTTATGTAAGTTAATATTTGTGCGTAAAAATCACATTATATAATTAAGTTTTTTCTTGTTTTTCTTAAAGGCCATATTAAAAAGAAGCGTATTGACCCCCATTTCTTGATTTGAATTCTAATTTAGCTATGAATGTAGAAAATAAAAATATACTTGGCAAAGAAAGATTATTTCTGTTTTGTCCGTTTGACATTTTTTTTTTGCACACAAAATGGATATATTTTTTTTCTACATTTTATAATTCTTTTACATGTTAGTGTTTTTGGTTTTGATTGATGAAATTATCATGCAAGACAAAGACGTCTCGTTTTTTTCCTCTCACCCGATCTATTATTGAAATATATATATATATATATATATATATATATATATATATATATATATATATATATATATATATATATATATATATATATATATATATATATATATATATGCAAGTTGATTCGAACCGCATGATCATATTCAAATTCTAAAATTAGACAAACTACAAACAAATAAGTTTATGAAACAAAGATATTTAAATCTCACAAATGCGATCGTCGACACAATGACCTGTTTGTCAATGTTATTTATTGCTATGTCAAATATTGAATGATCTCTCGCATAAAAAAATTGTCACGCTTTTTCCACTCAGAATTCTCTATAGATTTTTAAATTTTCTTCATCATGACAAGGTGAGTATGACGAGTGTGAATGGTCTACAGGAGATGCCTCCTTTACCAATGCACCTGATTTCCAACTGTGTGTGTAGGACAATTGTTCATAATCTACCATTTCATGTTAAAATGACTTATTTGTATGAGATAACTTTGTTTGGGGTTACTTAATAGCCTACAAACACGTACTACTTTTATGGTTATTCGGACTTTGAGGGTAATTAAAGGAACCTTACCTGATCCGAGTTTTAAAATGACTCTCTGTACATCAGTAAATTCATTTATAGCCAAATCTTTTTGATAAAGAATGGAGAAAACACTTCCGTAAATTGTTCTGCTTAATTGCCATTTTAAAATATATTTTTGGGTGTGAAAACGCCTGCGGGTATACCTGAAAATTAAGTGAACATAGCTGTCATGCAAATATAAATTCTTTTGATATACAGGAGCCTAAATTGAGATAAAAACATGGTTCTACATACATGTAGTTCTACATACCAGTGTGGCAGTAATTTAAATGCCATATAAGTTAAAATTTTAGCGAGACGCAATTTTAGTAATTTGACTTAAATATGTATATCTACGTTTTAGAGAGAAGTTATTTTAGCGGCATTAAAAAAGCTCATTAAAAGCATTTCAACTAAAACGCAATTGATTTTTTGCGATCTCAGTACCTTCGCTAATAAGGAAAATTAAATTCTCGCTAAACTTTCTGCTTATGCGGTATTTACAACATAAGCTTGTTCATTATTTTTTTCTCATAGCAATCAAGATCTGTGTATTTCAATTACTGAAGGTAATGGCGTGCTTATTTTCAATTTTATTTCTATTTTTGGCCCGAACGATTAGATTTGGATGGATTTTGTGTCAAATAAACGACCATGGGAGAACCGAAACACTCTAGTAATGGGGGAGATGTATTAAAATATTATTTGGATAAGAATCAGGTTAATCTTGACAACTTTTTATTATTATTCTCTTAATCTGTCAGACTTAAGTAAATTTTATTAATTTTGTAGAATTAGGTTATTAGTGTGATAAGCATATCCAGGGCTCAGATTCTAACATTTTTTGTAATCTTTGACCTATAGCATGAACATTGTCAACATGATTATCAATTATTCTTTTAAATAGCGAAAATGAATTTTATAAGAAGTCTCCAACTCCACGTACCATATGATGAAAGTACGGATCCTTCCTATTCTACAAAATGTTGAGTATTATTGCATCATGCATCATTTTGTTTGGTAAGTATTCAATTTACTCAGAATAGCATATTTGGGAAAAAATTAGTCAATTTTAAGGTAATTTATAAGAAGAACAAATCTGATCAATTTAAAGAAAATGTAATTATTATTTGAAATTACAAAAGACTTTGCAGAATTCGATCTATTCCCCCCAGAGTTTTATAGTATTCAGTTATGGAGAAATTATAATCATTCAAATTATCAAATTTCCTTTTTCTGATTTATTTTAAACGTCTTTAAAATTTCTTGCAATATAGTAATTTGTGATTTAAATGTTTGTTTTTACTAACTAGACAGAATGAAAGAATCTTTTTTGCCGCACATATTTTGAAATAAATTTAGAATGCTAAACAAGTATAAAATAAGGTCTTAATTACGCTCAAACAGAGAAAATAACACATAAATAATGGTATCGAAGCTCATTTTAATAAATGCTACTTTTAAATAAAATGTTATACATTTTTTTATGTTTAAGGATTTGTAACATCAGAGAGCTATCCTGTTATCCTTTTTCCGTTTATGTATCCACCAGATGAACTAAACATTTTTGCAAAACTTTCAATAGACACAGACAACGGATCGTATACCACCATAACCCATAAAAGTCGCTCCATTGTGCGGCCTGCTGGATCCAACATGAGAATTTCAAAGGAATTTCCAATCATTTCTGGAATATTTACCATAACCTTAACAAAAATAGCAGATGTGGTCATGGAAATTCGGGAGTCACGGCGAGGTTATATTTTCAACATACAATCTTTGGGGGATCTCGGCAAGGAATATGTATTAATCTCCTCCAGTGAAATAAGCCATAGGTATACTTGTCGAGTTTCATCTAAGTCAACAAAAGATATTGTTGTAAATATAAGGATACCTACAAGAATACAACATGGCTTAAAATTAAATGGCAGCTGCTCTAGAAGTGGACACTGTCTCTTAAAGACGGACATGTTTATTGAAATAGAAAGCCGATCTCCACTTTATCAAACTATCATTGCTTCTTCTGATGAAAAACTTATAATCATTTGCAAAGATGATTCCATTTTTCAAGTCTTGCCTAAACACAACTGCGGAACAAATTTTCAGATGGCTTGCCCTATGTTTAATTCAACCAACTTAAGCAACTGTACAGTAAAAATCAACAACGTTCAATCAAGGAGGCAATAACTTACAATCAATCACAGCATTCATTCTATAATAAACTTTTTTGAAATTCCACTAGAAAAAGGGGAAAATTCTGAACATTCAGTCAGCCTACGAAATTTGCGTTTTGTTTCTGGAAAATTATTATGATGATTCCGGAAACTCCGTAACGAGATCACAAATGCTTTCTACAACACAAAACCAGTCAACTCTGTCAACATCTGAAACAACTTCTTCTTTTGTGAATATATCCGAGTCGAACGAGGCGATTAGTTTTCTGACAACTATCATAAAGAGTGTTAAAATGCAAGGTCAAACTAGAGCTGCAACTGAAAGTAAAAGCAGTGAAGGAATGGAGAGCAACAGAGCTACAAATACTTTGTCAATAAATACTTTTTATACAAACTGGATGAGTGTTTCTCCGCAACAATACAATAATATATCCACAACTGGGAGGTACATAGATATTAAGCCGTGGATAGGCAGTACTCTGCCTTCTTTAATTTCAAAACATGTCAATCCTAGTTCGGAAGATCTACATGTATTACGCAGGAAAAAATCCACAACTCTGCCAATCATTTCTTCAGAATTTATGAACCCTACTTCAAAAAATCATTTACCAACGAGATATTCCACAACTCAGTCTATATTTTTTTTCAGAAGATTCTTCATCTATGTCTAGTATTTCTTCAAAATATGTAAATCCTTTCTCAAAAGACCGTTTACTCAGAAGAGATATCACAAATAACAATAATCAGAACTACACAACAGTTGTAGGTGATTCAAGAAAGATCTGTAATTGTATTTGCAGCAGTAGCAAAAAACATATTTTTAACACTACTAGATTTACAGACGTCGACCTACATAAACTTATTCAACAACTAAGGGTAAATAAATCTGAACTTATCTTCAGAAATTAGGAAGACCTCTTGTGCAGAGGACGGTAGAGCATCAGCTAAAGGAGTTGGATACGTAGGAGCTGTGGTTATCATTTTCGTAATGGCTACAATCGTCTCTTTTGATCTGATTAATCTATTTCAGAAATGTGCACGTGGACATTGAAGAGTCACGAAACCAAAAAGTAGAAAATCAGTAGAGTTTTATGGGCATCTAGATGCTACTTTTGAGTGACCTGTTCAATTATGTGTCGCATTTAATCTATTATCTGAAGATATAATTGAAGCTATTCAAGATGTCTTTGTAGTTTTGAATGTAATTGATATTGCTTTAAACAGTTATTCATCTGTAACTGCTGAAGTTATATAATAAAAAGATGCTTCTATAAAAAATTACAATAGAATTGTCATATTTTTGAGTGATATTCCAGTGACGCTTTTTGTTTTGACCGTTTACGTAAACAAAAACTTAGCTTGTTTTATGTTTTTATATTCACTGTTTTATTAAAAAAAGAATGTGCATTGATTTCTGTAAATTATTATTAATTGTGTTCTTCCCTTTATTAAAATAATCAACTCACATATGTGAGTGTGACATCAACTATTGAATCATGGGAAATATGGTTGTTTTAAAGTTGATTATTTTAATAAAGGGAAGAACATAATTAATAATTTAAAGAAATCATATGTCCTTTTCTGATCCATGTATTTAGAAGATTATGCTAGCGAACAGTGTTTACAATTTATAGATATTTTATACCACACTCATAAACAATAAACAGTAGAAGAAGAATATGGAGATAACGAACAGTATTCAATCTCAAAGTCCATAAAACAAAACAAATTAGGAGCAGAGCAAACACGGACCCCCGAAACATCAGAGGCGGGATCAAGCATTTGACTCAATGACAAATTGTATTTGCTGACAAGGTCATTGTATCGACCATAGATCTTACGAAATGATGACTTTCAACGAGACTGCTGATATTCTTGGTTCATCAATTTGCTTGTCAATAATTTACCTCGTTTTAGAAATTGTTCATACGTAGAGCATGCTCTTGCGTATCTAATCAACGGAGATATACATATATATACTCCGTATGCAGGTGATGAAGGTATATTGCTGCATAAGTCATCACGTATATTGCTTGGTTGTTAGATTACCATTAACGCCTTTTTCAAGTAAAATATCCAGGTATGAAACAAATGTGTCAGACACTGTGGTATCTTTTATCTCAAGCTCACCAGGGTATATCGTACATGTATCGACGTAGGAATGGAAATTACCATTGTAAATTGACAATACGTCATCGATATATCTTAATGCCGAATTGAAGGCCACAGCAAGTGTTTTCTTCTTTTCACGCATAAGATTTTGCACAAATTCTGCTTCATATGAATTTGAAAATAGGTCTGCTAATAACAGAGCGCAATTGGTACCCATGGGAATTCCAATAGATTGTTGGAATACCTGGTCTCAAAAAATGTTTTTCTTGCGAGTATCTTCAGATCTAAAATCGTTTCCTCTTAAGGACGTTTCTCAACGATCTGCAGTGGGATTCGAACTTGCAATGTAAACATTAAGAAAAACTTTTCACTGCGCCAGTCAGTCGTAAATTATGGATGTGAAACGATAAATAATAAGCAACATAAAAAATAGCCTGATAAGCAGAAAACTAAGCTACCTGTAGCCGTGGAGAATTTAAATAAAGGAACCACTGCACATCGTACAAAGATCATTATCCAATTATCGACTGTGTTTCATATATATATATATTTTTCGTTTTCGGTTTCATTCAATTTTACAAAACACCTTGGGCGATTTCAATTTGATGTCTATTTATAAATAGTTTAATGAATCTGATGAACTACTTCTCTGCGTGTTTTTCAAAAACGTTTATTAATTTGACATAATGAATATTGTAACTGCTACTGAGAAGCACTAACTAGAAGAAAGACACTTTCGATGAGAAGAGTGAACTAATTCTTATTAAATTGTTGTCACTAAATTCTTTTCTTTTCAGATTTTAAGAGAAACACCCCACTAAGCAAGCCCTTATTTATGTTTCCGAATTAAGATACAAAAAAAAACCGCTTGACTTCGAGTGAATCGCTCCTTTTTTCATACATTTGTATTATATATGATAAGTAAGGATCTACTTTTACAATGCAACTAACAATGAGGGTATTTATTGCGATTGTTTGACAGAAACACACAACTTAGCATAATTATGCATTTGTATTCTAAACAGCAAAGCATTTTCAAAGAATTAATGCATTTCCCTACAAACGCATGAAGATAGAATTCAGTCCTAATTCGACATTATTTCGAATGGACTTTGGTGAGAAGCGCTGAATTTTAAAGTTGAGGACTTACTTTGACTTTAAACCTGCATAATGTAACGGGTGATCATATAATGTCGTTTTTATTTTATGATAATTTGGGAGGAAATGAACGTATCAAGCTCAAATTTTTAACATTTTTTTTATTTTTTTGTTGTTTTATGTTGCTTATATATTTTGTAAGCTCAGACAACATAGTACTGATTTTAAGTCCACGAACTTTTTGATTAACCCTTGTAAAAGTAAACCGTCGATTGCAAAAGTTTTGCCTCTCACAAAAGTCCAGCAGAATCCCATCCTGACATTAGCCTTTCTGGCCCTGAGTTCCTGAATTTCACAATGTTGGTGAAAAGATTTAATGCTTAATACAATCTTGCAAACCTTTTGATCGCTCCTCTTTTGTTTTATGCTTTATTTGCTATTGCTTTTAATTTGCTCAATGGTTTAGAGAATAAGCTGATAAAGTTTAAATGTATGCGCGACAGACCATAAACGAAGACTGATAAAAACAAAAAGCAATCTAGGCCATAGTGGTCGAATGGAATGAGTCAGATGACTATGTAAAAACAAATTTTTGGATAAAATTTAAAACGAACTAAAAAATGCTAGAGTATATGAGTGAAGTTTATGCTGTATAAAATCTCTTTTCACTGTTATATTTTAATTTTACAGACAACGCAAAATTCCTTATCTTTAATTGTTTTGATAAGCTTAACAATTGATTAAAACTCTTAAAATGTCAATATGTTATTGAGGTGATTTCATCTTCCTGAAATCAATAAAACAAGATGTCAAATATTTAAGTTATTTTAGATCAAATATGTTTACTTTTTACTTGAATGATTTAATTACACGTTTTAATTCAAGAGTTAGACGTTTTTTCAGTTTCTTTTAATTAAAACCTCTTGGTTATGCAACTATTATTAAGATACAAGCCACAAATAAACTAATCTTGTCATTCACGTTGCTTGGAAAATCTCTTTCTAATTATAATCATAATTCAAAACAAAATAGAAATGGTACAAAGATGGAATATAAACAGTAACCTTGTTTAATGACTTCATAAAGGGTAAATTTCAAAATGTTGGCAAGTACTCAGCAGAGCTTTGTCTTGATCATCTCTTTTGGAATAACATACATGGGTAGGTATATCTTTTAAAAGTCTATTGTCTATTACGTTAAAACTAAAAAGAAGAATAACAAGATGCTAGTTGTAGACCTTTTAATGTTTTTTGGAAAATATGTCGTTAATCTGAACAGGTAAAGGGATTATTGGGAAAAAATTGTACATCATTTATTTGTCAGTATCATAATTTTTTTTTAACTGAGAGCTAAATATAAACTTATTTTGAATTTTACCTTATTTTCCTATACATTTAAACTTGAAAATATCTCTGATATGTACACAAATATTGAGACACATGTATATAGCAAATCATTAAAGTAAAATGCCTATTCAAAATAGTGACTTTTTTGTTCCCCCTTCTTTTCAGAAGTAGATGCGAAAAGTTATGCCTTCTTTCCATTTTACCTGAACAATGAGTATGATCGTTCACCCGACAGTTTTGTCTTCGTTAATGTGACGATCCAGGGAAATGTAACCGCCATTCTTCTCAATGGATTGTCGACAACCATGAAGACTTACACAACATCCCAATCACACAACGTCATTGTCTTCCCGACTATGGGATACTATGTTCGTTCATCATCGTCACTAGCTATAGACGTCGAGCTACAAACCAAAGTGGAAACAACAACTTCTAAATACACGAGCGTTTACCAGGTACTCTCTGAAACGGATCATGGACACACCTATTATCTGAGTACGATTCATAACACAAGTGAAGAATTCATGTGCGCCGCTTTAGCTCCCCTTGATAGGGATATAAACCTCAACATCACTATTCCAAACACACTTCTTCGAAGAATATCAATGAATGAAAAATTGGTTCAAAGATCAAGTGCTACAGTGCGTATTAAGAAGGGTCAACTAATAAAATTCAATAGCTCTATTCCACTACACCGGGTCATTTTGCACTCATCAAACAGTTCATTTTCTGTGTTTTGTGCCGAGAAAAATTTAAGATATCAGCTTAAACCAAGCAGTCAGTGTGGCTATACTTTCCTTTTTTCATGTGTGGGACACTCAGTCATAATAGGATGCAGAATATCACTTACATCGACAACTTCTGACAAAAATAGTTTGATTCTTTTCGATTCAAGGGGTCTAGTTGAGAACATTTCTTATACCGGACACTTCTTTTCCCTAAATCTTACTAATTTTAATGAAGGTTATGCGTTACGCTCCGGGCAGGAAGTTTGTGCCCTTATTACATTGTACTCTTATGAAAACGACTATATTTGGACAAACGTTAAAGCCATTTCTTCCATTGGTAATTATACAACTGAAATTAAATTTGAGTCATTTACACAGAAAACTCCAAAATCTCATGGTACCAACTCATCTGCTAAAATTGAAAACTTGACAAAAATGATTGATACTACATCCTCAAATAATAAAAGCCCTCTTGTTGACTCAAAAATGTCAACCAATCAGCCAACATCTAGTTCACCAAATCAAAACCAAAGGTCTTCTACCAAATTATGGCACATATTGCCTTTCTCTAATAGTAAAACCTTGTCCCGATATGGGATCAATCCAACTACGAAACTCCTTAAATCACAATCTCCAGGCCTTTCAAAGTTAGTAACAATACGTCCATCAGATCAAACAGCGCTGGCAACTTTTAATCCAAATCTGGTGTTGCAATCGGGATTTCCAGAGCAACACAATGCATATAATTATCCATCAACACCAACTTCTTCCACTTCATCTCATTCTTCAGACTTGTCCTATCACTACATCACTGGGTCGGAGACATTAAATAAGTCAACTACGGAGGGACAATGCTTATGTCCAATAGGCGAATACTGCATCGAAATAATGCAAGACAAAGCCAACTTTTCATCCTTAGAAGAAAAGATAATACAATTACAGTCATTCCTGATGGTAAATAAGACTTCACTGAACTCGTTCATCAGAAGGAAAGCATGTGCTGAGGACGAGCGTTCGTCGTCCAGGACCCTTGGCTATATCGGTGTAATAGTAATTTCCTTATGTCTAGGATCTATTGTTGCTTGTGACTTGCTATCAATATTTGAAGGGCGATTCAAATACCAAAAAACTTGATAAAATGTACTAGAACTCTAAGACAGTATGGTAATTAGTCATTCACAAATATGTAAGAATTACATAACGGTAGTAAATGCTGCTCTTGTTTAAGATTGTTTAAGGCACATATGCATACTAAAGCATGATCTACGATTTGTACAACAAGGTTATCTCGTTTCAAGTCAGTGTTTTGCCAATAAGATACAATGACGATACTTGTCTGCTAATGTCTGTTCAGTGTTGACAAACGTCTTTTGTTTTGTAACGGTAAATTGTAGAGGAATTATTTTCACACTGAATTGACTGAAGATTTTTTTTGTGGTTTTTCCGATTATATCAAATATCACACGGCAGAGTAGACCGGTCGGCAGGGGATGCACACAACTCAATTGCCTCTGACCCCACCTCTCTTTCAGACATCGTTGATGGATTTGTTCATAATTAATATTGCTTAATTTTCCTTTGAAGTTTGATCTCAGGTCGTCACTTTTACATTTCATTGAATACAATAGAATAGAAAAAAAGCTTGCCATTATTCACACAAATCTGAAAGGAAAGACCCCTTTGATTTTCACTTGTTTCTTTTTCTTTATTTCCTTATTTATTCACCTTAAATGTGTTAGTGATATTTCTTATTATGTATTTCAATTTTCCATATTTCAGATTGCATGTTGAGACATCGAAAGTCTCGATGAAACTCAAATATAAAATATATATAATCGATACTTGATATATTTTGAAAATGATGCCGAAAACTGCACTCTTTTTTATTTGTAATTTTTTCAAAATATAAGAGAAAGATAGGATTTTCTGAGTTGACTTATTATGTGGCATCAAGTTTAACAAATATAAAAAAAAATATTTGAAATAACCGTTTATCTGTAATTTTTGATATTTGTTGTACGTTAACTAATACAGATAATTAAGTTTATCAGATGTTCATGCAATTAAAGCATTTTATATAATAATTCATGTACTTCTATTTAATTATGATTTTTATGCGACCGGATCGATAGATCCAGGGCGTTTATTGTTTTTGTCCTGTCTGTTTGTCTGTCTGTTGTCAACTTTAACCTTCGCCATAACTTTTGGACCATAAGAGATAGAGACTTCATATTTGGTATGCATTCTCCACTAATAATGCTCTTTCAAATGACATCAAGGTCAATGACCTTGTAACCTTGACTGTGACCTATATGCTAAAAATATTTTTTGAATTTTTGCCATAACTTTTGAACCATAGGAGATAAGGACTTCATATTTCATATGCATACTCAACTAATAAAGTTCTTTCAAATGACACCAAGGTCAATGACTTTGCAACCTTGACTGTGACCTATATGCTAAATTTAGCTTTTTCGAACTTTGTTGCCGCCGGGCGCATAGTGTTTCACAAATACATCTTGTTTATTAACATTTTTTTTTGTTGTTTTCTTGTTGGAAGTTTTTTGGGGGTAGGAGGGGGTGGTGATATATGTATACCTTTAAGTAAAATAAAAATATTTTACTTTTTATGGTATGGTATAAAATATTTTACTTTTTTGGTATGATTTAATAGAGGCGTGAGTAATCGTTGAATATCAAAAATTTACTGCAATCATTTCTATCCATAAGAACTCAAGTAAGAAAACTTGCATATAAATATTTGATTTGAAATTTTAAAAAAATACAATTTTAATGGGTAGGTAGCAACCAAAATTTTCTGATATTTCACCTTTTATATTTTAATTAAGGACAGACATTGAAATGTATATATACACTACCGTTTGGCTTTAATCAAACTGTTTTACTGATTTTTCACAAGAAGAAAAATATTTTTATTCTACTTTCTTAATCTGTCAATATGTAGTTGAAGAAATTTTTTTTACTATGATATGAACATTTAATAAGTCGTGAAAATTGATTACCAATCATTTCTATTTACCAAATATTTGAATGCTGGATCTGAAACTGTGCATTATAGCAATAGTTATTTCTATTCCAAACCCTTACATTTAATTAAAAAAGATGTTCGATTTCGCAATGGTTCATTAAAGGTTAATCCGGAAACTAACCAATGCGATGATATTTATAAGTGCCACATAAATTTATCAATTTATCAAGAAAAATGGAATAGGGTTGGTTAAAAAGTTTTAGGCAGTAATCTTCATCAGACACGATTTAAAGGGGTGTTATCTTATGTTGAACGAATATAGATCTACATGTATACATGACTGTACTAATGATGTACATCACAATGTTCTCAGAGCTATCATTTATTCTCTTTACAGGTAGTATGGGTAAGTAGATGTTTAATTACATTTTAATATGTATACATATAATTAAATCAAAATAATAATGTTTTCTAAAATTTCTAGAATTTTTTCAATAAAAATAGAATTTTCATTCGCGAGAAATATTAATTTATATCTGAAATTTAAAAAATGGGATGTTATAATAATAAATCACTTAGAATTCCATCTGTGTCAAATATTCGGAATTATTCTTGCTGAAATTCTACTCTAAATGTTATATTTTTGTGAATCAATCAATGTCCTGAGAACAATTTAGTACAAAAAGTAAAGTGATAATTTGTTCATGAAAAACATATCAAACATGACATAAAAATGTAAACATTTTTGTTTTGTTTTAAAAGCTGTCCGTGGTAGTAATCACATGTATGCCTTCTTTCCATTTTTCCTAACCAATGAGTATAATCGCTCACCCGACAGTATTGTCTTGGTTAATATGACAATGCCAAAAAACGGAAGGGCCAGACTTTTTAACGGATTGTCCACAAATATAAAAAACTACACAAAATCTACAGGGCAAGGTATCTTTGTTTACCCGAGAATTGGATATTTTGTCACCTCGTCAACATCACTAGGAGCAGAAATACGAACATACGTCAAAACATCAACGTTTGCATACAAAAGTTCTTATCAAGTTCGTTCTCAGTCAGAAATTGGACAAACCTATTATGTGAGTACGGTTCATTATACAAGCGAAGAATTCATGTGCGCCGCATTATCTCCACTTGATAGCGATCTAAACCTTAATATCACTATTCCAAAAGAACTTTTTGGAAAAGTATTTATTAATGACACATTGATTGACAATTCAAGCGTAGTCATTGTTGTTAAGAAGGGTCATGCCGTAAAACTCAATAGTTCCCTTCCACTTCAACGTGTCATTCTGCAATCAGCTGGTAATTCATTTTCTGTGTTTTGTGCAGAGAAAAACGTAAGATATCAGCTAAAACCAAGCAATCGCTGTGGAAAGATTTTTCATTTTTCATGTATGGATTCTGAAACATTGAAGACATGCAAAATATCTCTAACATCTGTTTCTTCTGACCAAAACACTTTCACTCTGTTCAATTCAAGCGGACTCACCAAACAAATTCACTATAATGGATATTTCTATTCATTCAACCTTACCTTCAATTCTAAACATTGGGAGTTACAATCTAAGCATGTGGTATGTGTTCTTCGTATAAAGTACATGTATGAAGATAAAAAAGATCTCATTTAGACAAAAGTTAATGCAATTCCTTCTTCAATGAAATATTCCACTAAAAATTATGACGAGTCAACTGAAGAACGTTCTTCAAAAGTAACACCAAAATTTCACCCCTCTGTCGTTTCAAACTACTATACAAAGAGAGCAGATACTAAAAATAGCTCCTTTACAGAAGAACGATGTTCTTGTTTAATAGGAGAACCTTGCAACGGAATCCAAAGAGAGACAACCAACTTCTCAAATCTGGAGGAGAAATTGACAAAAATACAGTTGTTTCTGATAGTAAATAAGTCATCCCTGAACTCTTTCATCAGAAGGAAAGTCTGTGCCGAAGACGAACGTCCGACATCAAGGACCCTTGGTTTCCTTGGTATTCTAGTCATCTCCCTATGTTTAGGGTCTACTGTTATTTGTGATTTATTGTCATTTTTCGATCGGAGATCCAAATGCATGAAAACTTCAAGGTGATTTTTTATGAGAACAGATACAATATATATCGCATTTTAATAAGTATATGTATTGATAAAAAGTAAATCACAAAAGGAAACATGTTTTTTTTTTATTCAAGCTGACTGCAAAGTCTATGTTGACTGTGTATGGTAGTGGTGCAAGAAATATTGCAAAAATGAAAATTTATTTTACTATGTACTATAATCAAGGGATATATAAGGAATTGTGTAAATCATATGTCCTATATTTTGAATCAACATGACGATTTAACATGATATTTCTTTATATTTCATTATATTTCTTGTATTTTCTATAAAAATTATCAAGTCGTGTATGCAAGAATTTTCCCCCAAGAAGAACCCTAGTTTATACATAATTACGATGCATATCACAACGATAGACTGGTTTGATTCAACAGAGTCCATTTTTTATTCAAATCTAATTCACTATGAATTAGCTGCTTTTATCGAAGGAAGTGCATATCTGCCTTACCTAAGTCTCAATACTTATACGTAGTGATTATCGTTCTTGTTAAATATTTTAGTTGATTATTGCCCCTTTTGATAAAAACACCTGAGGGCGCTTTGGTTGCAACTTCCTTTTTCAATATTCCAGCATCATCTTGGGTCGGTATAAATTTTCCAGCTTGTTATTGTGTTTTATAAATTTGAAACAGTCATTGAAATTAGTAACTCATTTGGAGAAAGCATTTTTAAAAGCGATAATTTCAGCTGTTGTGCAAGAATTAGGCATAGTTTGCCTATTGTCCCTGATGTCAATGGATTTCTATCCTTTTGGGATGGGGGGGGGGGGGGGGGTAGCTTGGACGGTGATCATCATGTAAAGCTTGTACAAAATAAAGATGGGGTCTTTATAAATACATTTAAGCAGAAAATGGTTTAATATGTTTTACGGAGTGACCGTTGAGGCGAGCGCAGTTGTACCATCAAAACACTTGAAAAATTGATCAGCCAATTCAAACATCAAGTCGCACGAGACATCTCGACTAGCTGTGACGTCACACGACGTCACTGAGCTCGTCGGAGCTTACGGAAACGGCCGAGCGTCTGGTTTAAACTATAGACCTAGCACAATTTTGGTCGAAAAACATTGCAGAGTTATTTTTTGTGTCTTTGAGAGATTTCTACAAACTGAAAGCTTTTTATGCTTTACGTTATTGTTTATTTATTTATCTATTTCTCGGAAGCAACCGACATGACTTAACTAGCATATCGTCAAAATTCGTAAGTTTCCGGTGACGTCATATGTATCATTTCCGAAGGGCAAGGTGAAGGCCAGTGTTGTGGCATGGGGGTATTTTTTTTAATAAGGCAAGGCAAAATCATTTCGTTAAGTTCTCGGTAAGAAACAATGTTCCTTTATTTTTTTTTTTTACTATTTTTGATTTATTCGCGCAAAGGACATTGGGTAGTGCAGAAATTCTGGGAATGTTTCACAGAGAAATTTGCTTGACGTATGTACAGATTTCAATTCGAATTTCCTCTGTTCTTACACGTTAGTCTGTTGAGCTCGCTGCGCTCGCTAATATGTTTTACGGTATGACCGTTGGTGCGAGCGCAGTTTAATTACTATCATAAGCCTACACATGTATTGTCTATCATTCAAGAAAAAGAAACAAGTAAACGAAACAATAAATTAAAATATATCACTTCCCATGCTTCTGATCGGGATCGAGATTCCAAACTTCTCGGAAGTTTCCGACAAAATCGGAAAAACCCGAACCGTTGAAGTGACGAAAGTATGACGTCAGATAAAAAGTCTTGTTGACTTAGGACGCAAACAATAGTTTTATGGAATGGAGATTGCATTAAATCGTTGTTTGTATTTTCTTTTTCAAGTAAGTTGTTGCTATGCTTTAACTTCCAAGTTGCTATGAACCGCAAAGCATTATTGGGAGTTTGGAATTTTTTCACGCGGTGAGATAAAAAATTTTTGGAACAATGTGCAGATTTCAACCCGAATTTCCTCCGTTCGTACACGTTAGTCTATTGAGCTCGCTACACGTGCGGCGCTTCGCGCCGCCTCGCTCCGCTCGCTATTAACATACAAGTATTTATAGATAGTTACATAGTTAAATGGGGTGGGGGGGCATCGCAAAGCTTAAAGCTTTCTAGCACGATAGATTCAATATTAAGATCGGGGCAGGGGGGATAACTCTAACGTTAAACAATTACTTGTCAATAGCTATTTCGTTATAACAAGGGGCAATTGCACTCACTAGATTAATGTAATAACTAATATTTTAAAAACGATTATTCTTCCGGGTTACCCCGCATTTGCTGAGCGATCCGACAAGAGACTTTTACGGATTGGGTTTTGTAAATTAGTTTGTACATTCAACTTCCAGTTTAGAAAAACAATTTTTATGTTACTTTTATTCCACTAATTGACTAAATATTTTATTACCTGAGAATCGATTTTATAAAAGGTAAGTGGAATCAAGAACATCAAAAAGGATATTTCTGTCCGTTAAGTCAATATCAGAATTGAAACTTTATAATTTATTTTAAAGTTGCTCAAATCCTCCCTAATTCTTCTCGTCAATGAACTGCAATCCAGGGTTCCATTATTATGGTAAAATTCAAAAATAAAATATAATTAATGCACCGAAAGCAAGTTATTTATTGATAATATTGTTTTAATATAGTTATACCCCTTGCTAAACAGTCTGACAGTGGAAATTTCAATTCACGTATTGTTAATGTTTATAAGATACAACATGTACAAGTAGGTAACATTATTCTCACTTTAATTAATACCATATTTGTCACTTTTAACATGGCTCTCAACTCTGTTTGCTTTAACCACAACGTTAAAACAATAATGTTGATTTCTAGAATCTGGTACGGCTGTCCGTTTCTTTCCGGCTGAGATGTGCGTAAGCGAGCGGCACTAAGTAACTATCCTTATATCCAGTCATGTAACTAATGAAAGTTGAAAAGTAAACTTTGGATGTAGATATACATGAATAAGTGCTTGACCTCTGCACCTCCCAGGGTCAAGGCTTTTACCACTTTCTGAGATGGTGTTTGTGAACTTTGACCTTTGGACTATGAACTTTGAACCTGAGTTTGAAGATTTAATATTAATTTATGTAATCTTTGTTTTGTTGTGTTGCCAGAGACACCAACAGCTTTTCATAATTTGTGTCTCTGGATAAACAGCCGTGCCCAATTATCGCCACAATAAAATTTATTAAATACATACTTGATGTTTTTAAATGCACTTATCTGAGATAAATTATAGTTATTTAAGACAGCTAATATAACTCTTTCATGACCTCTTTTATCTGAATTAATTGCCAGTTATTTATTCGAAATACAATGTAGACGAATTCTTGAAATACTAGTAATGAATTTTTAAAATCTGAGTTAAAGGTTGATTTGTATTGACCAATGTCACTCATTTCCGACAAATTCTCACAATTTCCTGTTGAAATAATTTTGAAAAAGCTGTTAACACAAATAGTGTAGCTGCTGCGTCAATTTAATTGATTTTAGATTAACAAAAAAGATGTAGGGCAGAGGAGGTGGAGCTAATTAATGAAAATCAACTTTTATTTTATGTTATGTAGAGTATGTTTTATCTTTATCATTTATGTACATGTATCTATTTTGATCAACAATTGATCAAGGTGTGTGTAAATTAAATCTGTAAAATTCAGCAATAAATGTCAGAAGTGAATATTGATTGAAAGATGACCGACGTTTAAGCGTGACAATACTTGCAGAGAAGTATCATGATTGTGCTATCAAGTCGGTTATCGCTCCAGAGACACTAAAATAATTTAGATATTTATAGTTTAAAGCCGTCTTAAGAAATTGATATTTTTATTCGTCTAAATAATTATATTTCAAGACCCTTTTTTGACTATCGATATCTTCTTCTTTAAAAGTCTATTACTTTTCGGATTGTTCTATGGTACATAATAGATATTGTGGTAAGAATAAAACCTTTGCTAAAAGGTCTTGTTGCAATAATTCAATCTGATTTTTTTTTTCAATTGTGGACTTTTTATGTTAATTTTTTTTTTAAATCCCTGATCAAAGGAAAATTCGGGCAAAAGTTTGAAATAAACAATGATGGTCAGTAACATCTTTACAAATAATTTGGCTAACCATTCAATTTTAATTTGAAAGAAGTATGTAAAATATGTCATCCCAAAATGCCTTCAATGGGTCATACATGAAAAAAAAAAATCTCAACACTTTGTCACAATGGATTGCAAGAAATTAGAGACGTTGACATCTCACAGCATACAGCTGCTCGGAAACAGAGCAAGAGCTATTTGGGGCATTTAAAAGATGAATTTTAAAAAAAATAAGTTATCTAACCAAAAAATTTGCAAATTGCTGATTATAAACAAGGCACAATAATTGAAACCCCGCTAACATCAACTTATTTGTTTGAATTCTGCCTCTGTTCCTCTCGATAGATAAAAAATAAATCTTCAAAATTCTTCAAAACAAAAAAAAGAAAAAAAAAGGTAACTGAGAATCTTCGCGGGAGTATCCTTCTGCTGATAAAAACTTTAAAAAGATACTTGAGTTCCCGACTGATATACTGTGAAATCACTGTCTTATATAGGGAGATTATCTACGTTTACATTGTTTAAGAGTTACGAATTTTAACAAATATTCTCAATTATGAACTCAAATCCTCTGTAATAATTTTTTTTATCATCAAACCACTTAAATTTCTCCCAGAGAAAAAATGAGATAATATGAGTGAGATTCTTCGGATCTTCGTATTTGTCCTGCGTAATTTCCTCAGTGATCAGTTCAACAGACTAATTTTTGCCAGAAAGTTCTTTTGTACATTATGAAGGATGAATTACTTAAAAAAGGAGAATTCAATATTCTATCTTATAAATAACTTTTTTAAATTGTCATTTTTTAAAAGAAATTTGTTCAAACTGTGAAAAAAAATTAATATTATTGGAAACTTTGGAAAGTGGATATTTTTTTGGCTTCAACTTCAGACACTTTATTTAATCTCATGACATATTCAATAAATATGCATGCTACAAGATAATAAAGTGGTGATCGATGGTGATCAGTATATTTCAATTAAATCTTAGTTTTGCTTAAATTAATAAGCATATGCTACTTTCTTTATACAAGTATTTATTAGTTGATAAAAGTATTGAAATAATTTCTTGTATAATCATCTGTTGACCGAGAGCTTGTATCCGATTCCATTTTCTATAATCTTAATTTCCACCTATTCCAAGCGAGAGAAAATGTTTACTTGGAATTTTGTAATTCTAATTAACATAAATCCTTACAAACAGTGGCTTAAGGCATTATCAAAATGTTGTTCAACAGTAAAATGGTAGCTATATGACATATAATATCCAGAAACATAGCATTCAAGATATTATTGTCATTTAAGCTAATTTTCATTTCGTAAAATTCTTTATAGATAATTTCTCAATAATGAATTGGATTAACAGTGTTTGAAATCGAGAAGGATGGCAAGTATTATTGGATGCGTGGTTTTATTAAGTAAGAATTTTTCCTATACATAAATCTAATATGAAATATTGATGAAGAGAATTCAGTATTTATATTGTCAGTTGAGTTTAAGAGGTTCTTATCTTCAGTGTATTCGTTTAAAAGTTTTTTTTTCGAAACATAAGAATTGCTATTGTAAGTACGACGTACTGTCAATTAACAATGGTATTTTCCATTCTTATGTCGATACGATATATCCTAGTGAGCTTGAGATAAAAGATACCACAGAGTCTGACACATCTGCTTCATATTTAGATATTTTCATTGAAAAAAACGTTAATGATCACGGTAATCTAATAACCAAGCTCTATGATAAATATGATGACTTTAACTTTTCTATCGTCAACTTCCCTTAATTATGCAGCAATATATACCTTCATCACCTGCATACGGAGTTTACTTATCTCAGTTGATTAGATCCGCACTTAGAATGCTCTACGCATTAACAATTTCTACAAAGAGGTAAATTATTGACAAACAAGTTGTTGAAACAAAGAATTTCAGCAGGTTCGTTTAAAGTCATCATTTCGTAAGTCCTATATATGGTCGATACAATGACCTTGTCAGCAAATACAATTTATCATTGTGTCAAATGCTGACTGATGTTTTTTATACAAATTGTTAGTTCATTATTTACAGTACATGTGTTACCTTGAATTGACGACGATTTTTCCGTTATTTCCCAATCACGACAAGGAGCACACGGTGGGTGTGACCGGTCGGCAGGGGATGCTCACTCCTCCAAGGCACCTGTTCCCACCTCTGATATTTTGGAGGGTCCGTGTTTGCTCTGCTCCTATTTTGTATTGTTTTATGGATTTCTGATCTGGGATACTGTTCGTTATCTCATTTTTTTCATCTTTAAAAATGACTAATTGCATTCGTATTTTAAATGTTATTTTTATTTTTTATCTTAAATAAAGGCGACTCCCAAAAGTTTTTTTTTCATTATTGCAGGCTCTGTCACATCAGAAATATATATCGCCAATTTATTTCCTCTTACACAATCTTCAAATACACACATGGTATACGTTAATCTTTTCGTGAACACGACAAGTGCAGCGTTGACATCAATTGTTCACGGACCTAACACAATTCAAGAGCCAGGGACATTCAACTTCAGCATTTCCAGGGGATTTACATCTCCTTCCGGAAAATTCAAGATATCTGTGACAGACACAGCTGAGATTTTCATTGAAGTTCGGGAACTAATGCAACTTTATCACTTCAACATTGCACCAGTGATGGATTTGGGAAAAGAGTACATACTGATCTCTTCAAGTAACAGAAGCAACAATTATATGTGTCAAATTTCATCTGATTCATCTCATGACGTCATTTTGGATATAAGGTTGTCACCACGGCTCATACAGAATGTAAATTTAAATGGTTCATGCTTCAAAAATTCTCATTGTATTTTGAAAAAAGACAAATATATCCAAATACAGAGTAGATTCCCGTTATATCAAACCGTTGTTGCGTCCTCTGAAACACTTGCTGTGTTTTGCAAGGATATCTCCATTTTCCAAGTTCTTCCCAAATATAACTGTGGAAAATATTTTCAGGTATCATGTGCAAGATTTCAACCTCCTAGTGTTAATTCCAATTGTACCATCAAAATCAATACAATCGTTTCAAGGAAGCAGAACATCACAATAAATGGCAGAGCATTTTCGGTTGTTGACTTTGTTGAATTTAATTTAGAAAAGCAAATGTTACTCACTATTCAGGCAGAATACGAAGTTTGTATTCTTCTCGTGGATAGTTTTCGTGATAATTCTGGGAATAATGTCGTAAAAACGAAAATGCTGTCATCTTTGACGATTCCATCGTCTTCACTTTCAAATACTGATTACACGTCTGCTTCGCTGGAATCTTTTACGTCTACATTAAAAAGCATGTTACTAACCACCAACCAAACACTCGGTCGTCTTAATTCCACAACAGCATTGCGAACACCAATCATCGCTTCCAAAACGATATGTAACTGTATTTGTAAAAAGTTAAACACCACATTAAGTTTTACAAAATACCCAAACGTAAAAATTGACGAAATTCTTGTAGAGCTTAGGCTAAACAAATCAGAATTATCTTCGGTAGTAAGAAGGAAATCCTGCGCAAAGGACAACAGAGCGTCAGCCCAGAGGATCGGATATGTAGGAGCAGTGGTTATCACATCAGTGCTCGCTACTATATCGTTGTTTGATCTGATAAATCTTTTTGAAAAGTATCTTCACAGGAGGAAAAGTCTGAAGAAAGGATGAAACTAAGATAGCGTGTCCTGGGAATCTGACTGTTAATTTTCACTACATGCAGTACAAAACATTGGAACTGTGTGAGATTTCTTACAATTACTAACGTATATGTTTATAATTGATGATGCAAATATTTTACAAACTGTCTTTTGATTAAAAAAAATACATTTGAATAAATGGTTATAAATTGATAAAATCATTCATAATTTAATCATATTTTGTAAAGAATTATACTCAGCAAACAGGCCTCTTTTCTTCATTCGAGGAAACGTTGGAGGCTTTGAGTGCATGTTTTTAAAGTCCCATTCGAAAGTATTTTCGTTCACATAGGGAAGTCACAATACGGTAATAGTTAAAAAACAGAGATTTTCATGTATGCGTTTGATTTTTTGCTGAACAATGATCTATATTTATTGAAAACGGACCTTGAAATAAGTTATTTGACGTGATCTATGCTACGTACAATTTAAATATATCAGTATTGTATCTAAAGCTTCTGACTTTATTTCATTCAGAATAAATGGGTTTTACTTAACTACTTTTGATCATAAAAATTAACAATCCCAAATTCTCAAAAATTCAAAACTAACTAGCCTAAGATTTAATATTTTTTTTCAAGTAAACACACAGGTCTTCAATGTTTACAATTTATTTTCTTTGCATCACACATTTGATAAAATTTACTTTATGAAACATTTTTTATAAAGATAACCGGCAAGAAATGCAGCAACAATTTAAAGAAGTATGAAAAATTCTTATCAAGCATATATGTAAATGGTATAAAAAGTATTTGCTTTGAGAGTTTTCATCTAAATCATTTCAAGCCCATAAACATTCCTTATCAATAGTGCTGTTTTGGGGAACATTTTTGTGAGTATGACTGTATCTTCTGATTCACTTATTACTGTAATTTATGAAATTTAAACTTAAGTTTGGTTTATCATTATTGAACCCTTGAAATCGAAGCTTAGGAGGTATTTACTTTTTGTATGCGTCTGACCAATTGTCCGCCAAAATTTGACCTTGCCTTTAACATTTGAATGGATGGGGACATGGCTTTTATCTTTTGCAGGTGTATTTTTGTCACATGATCTTTCTTCGAGCTCATACAAATTTGATTTTTTGTTACCTTAGAGTTTGACTCACCTTTGCAAATTTCAGAACGTTTACCTTGGCCATTACTTTTGATCAGTTTTACCAGGGCTTTCAAACTTCAAAGAAGTATTTCTTGTGACAAAGATGTTTTGATGTATACATTTTTTTTTTACATTTTGATCTTAAAGTTTCATCCACGGTACATTCTTTGAGAGAAAAAAATTTCGAGACAATTTTGTCTTTTTGACCTCGACCTACTTTTGAAAACGTCAATGTTGACCTCGGCTATTAGTTCTTTGAACAGTAAGTGCTGGATCTTTGATATTTCACTTTTCTATTACAAGGTCGATCCCCTGGTAACCTTTAATTTTACCATTTGACCTTGGAGTTTGACCCACTTTAAAAAAGTTATCTTAGGTTTAAGTTTTGAAAGGGTTCTATCAATCAAATTTATTAGTAATTTCAGTTAAGTGTGAAGTTTTGCATTACGTCACAACCTATGATGACAGCTGCGCTCAAGGTAAATAGTACACGCCTCCTGACCGCAACCTTTACGACTGGAAGTTTCTTCTAATCCCTGATTGGTTGCTCGTGCAACAGGCTATTTCCGTGTCAATGTTGATAATATGAGTTGACCAATCACACAGCGGCGGCTGAATTGTTTACGCTGGATTCACCAGTCGAAAAAAATCGTGGCGTAATGCAAAACTTCACACTAAACTGAAATTACTAATATCTTCATTGACACAAGTCCTTTGTTTGGTTAAGAACATTTTTTTATCACTGGATGTAGACTTGCATTTGGGAAACTTCAACTCTTGTCATAAGCTGTCATACGGGGCATCAATGTCCCACAAAACATCTTGTTTCTTATCATTTTTATGTTGATATGATAATAAATATCTGTGAAAGTTGTAGCTCACATATGCTTTGAAAATCATGTTTTTGAGCTCTCAGTTTCTGAAATTTTCTTTCAAATTGTCTTAAATTTCAGAGTGACGCACTAGCCGTGAGCTATTACATTATACAGAAAAATTTAAATTCTATCACTTCAGTTTATCGTTTGAAGTTCAGCATTAGAAAAATAAACAATGAAATTTAATTGCTTCTTTTGCAATTGCATTTGCATAAAGTTATGATTATGGTTCTTTTAAATATCATAATATATAATATACTTGTATCTATTTGAAAATATAAAATATATCTACCTGAAATTCCTAATGAAAATCCTTTGTTTTACTTAAATGAAAACTTTTATTTACCATAGTAAATCATTATAATAGTTTTTTAACCATAGAACTTTTTATTATCTGTATTTTCCCAAATTAAAGGTCTTGCAACAGATGTTATACATAAGATCTACACTGCTTGCCGAAGTACATGTACATCCTGTAACCATGTCACGAGACACATCTTAGAAACGTGTCAGACTGTCAACAAAGTTTAGTCTGTTTTCAGCAAATGCGCCTATCATAGAATCAGCATATCTTATTATTTTACAAAATAAATTAGTATCAAACTTAAACAGGAAAAAATTCACACGTCCTTAAAAATAACCAGGAAACTAGAAGTAGAAGATCGGATGAAAAAACACTTGGCATTGTAGAGAACTTCCTTAAATCGGATTCTTTATTACGCTTGAGGAGTTTAAATTAATAGGTACTTGTACATGTATAATAAATAAACTATTGAAAACATGAATAATCTTATACATATCGAAACTTCTATCTGGTCAAACACCAAAAATAATTCTCAAATACTATTATTTTAGAAGTATATGCCCCCGGGGGGATGGGTGATGGATGTGCAAGGAGGGGCACATGTATTGAGTTGATACTCCTCCATCTTTCTGGCAAACGGATCGTACAATGGCTGCCAATCGTACAGGTATATAGTCTTCATTAAATCTTTTTAATAAACACAGATACTGTGTCTAGGGCGAGGTAAAAAAACTAAACCCCTTGGCTGCTTTGGTATTATTGTAATCTCCTTATGTGGGGGTTCAGTTGTTACTTATATTCATTTCAAAAGAGACCGTTTAAAGTTTACACAAAGGAAAGTGACATATACATTGTACACAATATATATTTTTCTTATTTTTCTTCAAAGATTTAAAGAAAATTGCAATTGAAATACTGTTTGCAGGTTTCATTTATATCTCAAATTAGGATATGCGATAAAATGATCTAGGGAATGAAGCCAATCTATGAATTTGAGATAATCAATTCAAACTACAGTGTATTTGTATTCTAGTTTTTTTTTCAATCATATAAAATGCAATACAATTGAAGATCTTGTTAAGATTATAATTTGGGAAACAAAGGGTTCTGCGATTTAACTAGAAAAATTACAGCCCAACTGATTTTTTAAATTAAAGTGGTAATTCCCAGTTTGTTAATGGGACATTAAACTTTCTAAAACGACTTTGGTTAGAATCTGATCATAGCTAGGCAATGTTTAATGGATGTATAGACTTCCAGACTGGTGTAGCTCTCCTTTTAAAACCATAGATCTATAATTGACTTTCCATGTTTATACTACTGACCTTTTGCCACTGTTAGTTTGACGATATACATACCATATTTTAAACAATCACTATAATTTGTATGAACTTCTTGTTCAACTCTTTATTGCCTGGACATATGTGTTATCATATTTTTTTTTGCCAGTGACCTTTAACTTTCTGAAATGTCATTAGATCAAGGTCATGACACACCTTTAGGTTTTAATAAAAATACTCTGCAGCAACGTTTTAATGATTCTCCATTGCAATATTTATGGTTATAGTTACATATAGAGACCTATTTATACCTCAAATTTTGTATTTGCAGGCATGATGGAGGGTGGTTATAATCTGACAAAGTTTGAAAACAAAATACAAAGACTTGTTTCTTTTTACGCGTTTATTTACACTTTAATGTATATATAATAAAAATAATGTGATACTTTAATTTTAGCATTAATTAAATCTTTTTTAGTCCACTTATATTTTATTACCAAAAAACTACCTTAACTATACTTGACAATAAAATGCCCCTTTTATTAATTAGTTTAAAGATAATTTTCAACTCCGCAGCTGTTGTCGAATAAACGAAACGCACGCTTCTTCATTCAACTTGTAATTCATTTGAACATGCATATTATCCGTCTGCAAGGATCTTTTAACATTCACCTCCATGTGATAAAAACAATGAGCAGATGTAAGTAATTTTCTCTGCAGACTCCCTTACGTATCTAAGTACTAATGATCTGTAAAAGGAATCTGTAACCTTCAGTGCATACTCTGATGATAATTGTATTTCACTACTTAATTCATTGGATGATAACATTATCAATTTGGTTTTGTGTCGCCTCAATCATGTGAATGGATAAAAAAAAAAAAAATAAGATAAAATTCAAAGCAAATTTAAACGATTTAATATACCTGTATAACCATACACATCTTTTTACTCATAAATTAATTAATATAATGTATCACATAAATCTAATATGGTTTTACCTAAAAGGATACAAGAATACAAGTTTAAATTGCATCTCCCTTCTCTGTAAAAAGTGTTTATTTAAACATGGATTTTTTCTCCTTTTAACTAAAAATCTTAAAATAGAAAACCCTCAGAAAGCTTTCAATTCCTTCTAAATAATCTCACACACTTCCGGCAGGTTCGGACAATTTCCTGTCTAAATCGTTCGTGGATAATACTGTAAATAAAGGGGTTAGCTGCAGAGTTGATCATATAAGACCTTATCAGAAAATTATACGCGACCTCTGTAGAGTTTCCTTTGTTGACCTCTATAAAGGCCGTGTGAGTAATTTTGAGCACCCTCGTAATCAGATGAGGGAGAAAACCAATAATAAACACGATTGTCACGGAGTAAAAAATAAGAGTTGAGCCTTTCATTCGAATACCTCTTTTTCCAATGGCATATCCGCAACGCTCAATGTTCATGTCTGAATGGTTGTTTTGAAATTTTCCTGAATCGGTTGTGTCCTTCATGAATATTAATCCATCGTGAAATGATCCTCTCCTCCTGTGATATAACTTCATTCCTATCATAGAATACAAGATTATCATTAACACAAGAGAAAGTATAAAGACGATGTTGAGAATGTAAAGATAAATACGAGCATTGATTGATTCGTCACTAAAACTTGAACATTCAAAACCATTGATCGTTACATTGTCCACCCGAACGGGTGATGGTTCGAGTCCCGCAAACATCACTACGGGCCAAGAAAATACTATGCTTAGTCCTACACAAATACAGCAAGCTCTCTTGGCACGGCTAGGGGTGAATAAGATTCGGGAAGTTCTGATACAAAGGTTCATATACCTGTCTATCGCCACGGCAACAAGAGTGAACCCGGCAGCAAGAACAATTGAAAACTCCACAAATCTCATAGACTTGCAGAAATCCCCGGATGTGAATCTGTACTGATTTCTGAGGTCGTAAATTTCAAAAGGCATCACAATTAAACAATTCATGAGATCGAATACGGCCAACACGGAAATAAAAACTCCCTTCGTTGTCGATTTACTTTTAGTTTTGTAAACGTAAAACACAATGCTATTTCCTATTCCTCCAAGAATAATTAGTAGGAAAACAAAACATATCACTGGTAATAAGAGGAGCGCATTCTCGTCGTTTTTATAATTCAGAAGAGTCTCCCAGTCCGTTATTTCTTCCACACCATCTTTGTCAGTAAGGTTTAGGCTTATGTCCATGCCACCATTTAACATTTTTGTCAAAAATCTTCCCGTTTGATGAGTTCCCACTTTCGTTTCCTGATAATGCATTTCCTATCACATGTTTACGATCTATTCATTTGAGTTTCATTTGAAAAAAAACTTAGTTGAAAACTAATCCAGACATCTGAAGACACTTAAGTTTTTAGAAATGCAACACTACTTGAGGAAGGATAAAAACGAAACACTTTCTCGTGTGTTATAATTTGACGCGCGTGGATGTTGATAAATATTGCCTTCTTAGTCTATACAAAGAAAAGAAAAGCACCTGTGGGAAAATGATAGATAAGTATCAATTATGCATTTTCAAATACTTTTATCGCGATTAAAGAATGATTATAAACCAGAAAATATACATAAATCAATGATTACTAAAGCTTCAGAAATGATGAAAATACCTTCAAGTACCATGTCGTCGAATGAGATCTCTGCTGCTTGGAAAACAACCCAGAATTTATTCTCTGCAAATAAAAATGATAACACTTATAATATCAAGGCCCTTCAACTGGATTTTACAAAATCGGATTGGTGTAACATGCATTCCTTTGAATATTTAGTCTTCACAGATCGATCTACAGAGAATTTTATGGGACATTTTTTTTTTTTTTAAATCTGCTTCAGACAAATGATGACCAACAATAGCGGATTTTGATGAACGGCCTATTTCTATTCTGAACAATTTAGAAAACCCTGTATGTGGTACTAATTGCTCATTAAATGCCATCAACGAAAATAAGAGGCTCACATTGCATTATATCGATATTAAATGGCAGATCACCAACATTCGTTCCGCGGTAGGGTCATTATTATTATTTCAGCTCCCTACTTCAGAGAAAAGAGTAAACCCATGTGCTTATATATAATTTATCTAAACATCAAGTTTGTGTCTTCATAACAAATCGACAAAAAGTATATCTTAAATGAAGGAAACAGCAAACATCTTACCCACACCCCTCTCTCTTTCCCAGACGTAGTCTTGCAAAAAACTCATCGGTATAACATTAAGATATTTCAAAAAAACATTGGCGTGATTATTTTCCCTCACATACACTTCAAGAATCAAAACATCTAATTACATAGCAAATAGAAACGGGAGGAAATTCCGTTTTATTATAAATAGGCTATCGCTGTAACCTCCACCAAAATGTGCTCTTTTATCACAATATTATGTAACTTCAGTGTGCGTTTTTCCTAGTTTTCCTATAGGATGAAAGTAAAAACTCAAACAAGAGTGACTAGTGCATACAGCCTTAATAATAAGAAAACAAACAGAATGTGTTTGTAAAACACTGAAGCCCCAGATAATTGCGGAGGTTAAAGTTTCTAAAATGCAATTTAAACTCGAAGGTCAAAAGTGTTATTTCCCAAAGAAAGGAGTTGTATCAATAAGCATTAATGTGAAGGATCAATCATTCAAAAGTTACGTCAAAGTTTTAGTTTATAAAATTGGGGTCAAACTTTAAGGTCAAAGGATTCATAAAAATTCAAAATGAATTATACCTAGGGAAAGTGCTTGTCATAAGAAAAATATAAAAATCCTAGCACCAAATGTTTAAAAGTTATAGCCTAGACTTTTTTTTTAAATGAGACCAAACCCAAGATGAAGGTCAAAACTTTTTATATCCAAAAGAAGATATTCTCAAAAGAATTTGTGACAAGGCAAAATGTTTAAGCCCTAATAATAGTATCACTAATTGTTCAAAAATAAAGACCAAGGTTAATTTTTTTTATGCGGTCAAACTTTATTTTACAATAGTTATGACTAGTTTTATTTAATATTTGATAATTTCCTGCAAAAGCAGGTAAAATATATTCATACCCGAGAAAGACCTTGTTACAAGGAATACACATGTGAAATACTGAAGCCATAGATCCCTCAAAAGTTATGGACAAGGTTAAAAGATATTTTGTCAAAACAGGTGAACAGACAAATGGAAAAATGTAAACATGTTCATCTGTAACAATGTGATGTATATATACATGTACACGTGTTTCAATTTTTTTTTAAATGTTTGAAATGAAGAGCATTGTATATAATTTTGAAGTGTATTTAACATTATAGTAACCAAAAGATACAGATTTTCATTTCATATTTCTCGATGCACCATAGATTTACCTTATCTTATAGTACACCAGTAGTTTAATTAATCTATATTTCATTTTTCCTTTGATTCTTTTAGAATATTTCATATGATATTATGCCAACATGTTTTGTGAAATCAATAGAATTAATAAAATGCAATGAATATAATACTGATCTTATATCTTCCTTTAAATAAAAATGTGAACATATTATCAATATAAAGGGGGATTTCACACGTCTGAAAGTGTTAACTTCCTTTTTACTTCTTTAGCTCAATCAACTATTATACTTACTTCAATCTGCTCTCTAAAAAGAGCAGTCTAGTTTACTAAGAAATAAAGAAGTGTTCATTTGAAAACATCTAAGGAACTAATAAACTGTATCCTATATGTAAAGCTTATAACCTTGATCACTTCAAAGTCAAGTTTGTTTTAGTAAAACTGTATCCTGTGCCTTTACGACCCTTTCTTCGTTTAAAAATAAAATAGTGTAAAATAAAATATTTTCGTAGGGTCAAATTTTCGAGGTTAGGAAAAAATATCAGTTTAAGAGGATTCGATTTCATGGTTGAAAAATGTTTAGTAGTAATTAAAATGAAATTTTTACATTTTTGTGGTGGTCATAAATTTCGTAGGTCTCTCCATTCCTCGAAAATGACGAAAATTACTGATTTCACGATAACAGTTCTATTTAGATTACAATACATTAGAGAAAGCTTTACAGTTTAACTTTGGTATCTTGTGAAATCTCAAAAACCTTGATATGTCGAAGTAATTTTGAAATCCAAACAACTTAATATATAAGTATTTTACCCTAATGTTTCAAGTTATCAAAGATTTTTTCTCCTTCCCATTAAGAACAAATTAACAAAGTTTAATCTCATATTCTCTCTCTCTCATGATAAAATTACATCCATGAGGCTTTCTCTACTACTTGACAGTTATCCCTGACTAAAAGAGTATAACTTGCTGTAATATTATGTAAACGCAAAACCGACTTTTAATATTAGTAGCACTATTGTTAAGATAGTGTTTACTTTGTGAAGTTTTATTTCCGCAAGAGCTAAACAAGTCTTAATTAAAATGAATACACAAGGAAATTTTGATATAAAGAGATTTTGACAGAGGCGGAAACGCTCAATTTAAAAAAAAAATAAATGGTTAATTATAAAATATAAAAAGTGTGTCAAACTCCAAACTCAAAAGATCAAATTTTGATGGTACCAAAAGAAAGGTCTTGTCACAACAAAAACACATATGAAATGTAAAAACCATAGCCCCACCCTGTCAGAGGTTATGGGCGAGGTTAAAGCTTTTGCTGAAAAGAAGAAACAGACAGCTAGACAGACGGATGGACAGGAAAAAAATATACATCCCCGAATCTTCGATTATGGGGGCATAAAAAACTATGCAGACTGTTGTATTCAGCGCTGAAGTTTATTTAAAATTTCTGAGAAGTTTGAATTCTAAATTTGAAATAGAATCATCACAAATAATCATATTATTGCATATTTACTTAATCAGAATATAGCCATTTAATAAATGCTAGTTAGTACAAGTGTACTCATAAAATATTCATGTGAACTTTAAGTCGTTATCCTAAAAAGTATCAGACACATAATATTCGGTCTGAAACGACAAATACTATAAAGACCGTACTCACTCGTCTGTTCTTCATGTTAGGTACTTTGACCCTCACTATTAGTATATTCTAAGATAATTTATGAAACGTGTTGTATACCCAAAGACATTCATTTAATTCAATTTTTGGGATAGAAAGCAAGTCTTTATGCATATGTGTATACCTATTTGGCAACTATTAAAATGAAGTCAATACTCCTTCACCGTACAAACTCTAATCTTAATGAAAGTAATGAATCAATTTACTAATGAGTACTATCGGCGATAATTTTTGGTGCAGTAACATTAATTTTAGAATATGAATGTTTCATGTGATGACTTTTCCATGTTCTATCGGTCAGTATCTAATTAAAGGCTATTATGATAACAGATAATAGATGGAAATACTCATATTCGAGTTTCTACTTCTTCTCAAAAATTGTCGCAAGGTCCTGTGATCATACTGAACGTATAGACTATATTGTTGTTTTTTAGTACAAGTATCTTTGCATGATCTTAAATTCCACAGTTCTCAAAAGGGGTCTTTATACAAATTAACGTTTAGCATGTGTCGAGACCCTATCAAAATAATTTTCTTGCAAATAGAATAATATTATTCAAAAAATTAATCTTCATGATGTTTTATAAACTTAATTTTTTTATTTACCTTCTTGACGTCAGTTCCTTTCACTTATAATGTAGTTAAGCACTCGCCATTACTTGATTTAAAAGTGATTTCGCTCGTTCGCCGGAAATAACATCTTGATGACGTGACGTTGTGCACACTATTCTAAACGCGCTAGTGATGAAGATGTCATTAGGAATGTGAAAAAGGGCGATCTGTTATCATTTCTCATTAGAAGATTCAGGTAGAATTAATACCATCACTCATTAGAAGATTCAGATAGAGAACTGCAAGTTAAAGACTTGGCAATTAGAAAAATGGTTAGGTTTTTTTTATTCGCTTTTTTCAATTTTGAAAAGGTTTTAAAGAGCAAATTTTGGCGGAGGTAATTTGCTTGATATTTTGTATTTAAAATTGTATTTTTTGTATAGAGAATATTTGTTATAATGTAAACTGTCTAGTAATAACAATGATTCATTATTATTTTGTTACTCTGATGTACTAAAAATGATCATTTATAAAAAAAAACAATTTTTGCAGCCATTCTTTTAAGGAATGGTCTCATTTTCAAAAGTCGATCATCAACTTCTATATAGTAATCAATATTTTGTAAGCGTTTTTATCCTCAATTCCTTCCATGAAAAAAATCAAATAATAATTTGACCAAAATACTTAAGCATCCACTTAAATATAAAAAATGTCAAGGTGTATTTTTAATCAAATCATCTGGCAAGTAATACAATAGAGTAGAATTCAAAACATTTCATAATAATCTTTGGAAATTGATTTTTTATAGTTTAACTCTAATTTGAAAATGGCATTTGGCTTTGTTAATGTAACTGAGCTGGTTGCAAAATGTCTCTTGATGAGCGACCCATTAGCCTCTTTAATAATTTTGTAGATTGATGTGATTCAGCACCTACAGATAAGGTTAATGAGAATCACGTTATGGCGCCATTTGTCAACTCTTTTTGCTCTTCACAGATACAAACAACTGAGATCGGGTTTAATACTTAGAACTATGACACTCCTGTACCGATTGTACTTAAATGCATTTAACCACTGCGTTGTAGAAAAATCCTACAAGTACACAAATTGTAACGACGCATTTTTGAATTGTGGGATAGGACTTTTTCTGCTCTAGGATATAACAGTTTTGTCGAAATCTTGTGTCGAAAAAGGAGTCGGCAAAATAAAGAATTCTCCCTTCTCAAAAGCCCTGAATGAAATGTACAGATAAATATTTGAGACCCTTGAATGGCATACGATATAATTATCAAGATGCTATTGCATTAACGTTAATTTGTCAGTTTAGAATATTGAGATATACTAGGTTATAGCTAGACGTGATGCCCCACATCGTGACATCATCCGATAAGAATATCCATTGGAAAATACAAGTTGTGTACTTTAACACCAAATGTTGTGGAATGCAAGACTGAACTTATTCTATTATTAAGAACGTTTCTAATGTTTACAGCATCTCTTCCTTTGTTGCCAACAGAAAGCTCAAGGAACCGATGGCTTGAATCAGAATTATTTTCTTCCAACATGCTAATCACATACACTAACATGTATTCTGTAGTAAATCAAGAAAAAAATTGATTGAACTTCTTCAAAGTCTAAAAAAGGAGGGAACCTAGTAAAGTTTAGTACGAAAGTGATGAAGGCCTTCTTTAAAAGCATCAAATAATTCGGTCTGTTGATTATGCATTTTCTAGTGTATTATTAAAGAAAAAAGTCACATCACTTTCACACTGATACTTGATGAATTATACTTGCATGATTTCTATGGAAGTTGCAACCTTAAGGAAATGATGTGCTTAATTTCTGATTCAGCATCCTTTTTTGTTGTGTTCTGAATGGAGTTGTGCATTTGACTATTAGAAGAAGCAGTTTTACATTATTTGACAAAGCAAGAAACAAAGGAGCTGGGGTAGACCTATCAATTAATGGCTCAACCCAAAAACCTTTGTGAAAATTAAAAATACAACAATTTTAGGAAAACTTCAGAAGAATTGTGAATAGATATGGGATATGCATCAAAGTACAATACAGTCGTTTTATTTCAAGAATTCAACGATTTGCACGTGGAAATGTTTAATTCAACAAGTTTGGCTGCCAGAGTCGTATGTTAATGACCTTCAAAAGAATAATATTTAAATTGAAAGTCAATATCCATATTTTGAAGTTTTAGAAAATTAACCAGAACTAAATGATGCATCAGCAGATTTTTGCGTAAATTAATCTAATTCGTGGAATATCGAAATTTTCTTGTCTAAAATGTTATAAATAGATTTATTTTTTGGACAGACATTTTCAACTCTACATCTAAAGACTTTAATCAATGAAATATGCAAAGAAAGTTCAGAAAAATTAATTTCATTCATATTCTAATAAATCGCAAAATTGGGGGAAAGAGACGATCAATTTCCCCATGACAAGAAATTCAAAATACAAAACTTAGGTTAAAAGATAATGTTTGCTTACAAAAATATATATATTTGTAAATTTTATAATCTACATGTATATGTAGTAACTGTTTTTTGAAGTAAACGTCTGAAAAAATCATTTGTACACAAAAGTAATGATAGAAATAAGGCAATGGATTAATTTAATAGTGTTTAATCCATCATAATTACAATTCAACAGATTTATGTTCAACAAGAAGTTCCTCAACATACATGTAGAGGGAAGAGACAAACATTTTTACACTCCAGCGACTTGGAATTGAGACATATTTGTGTAAAACTTCTTAATGGTTTCACTGTCCAAGTACCAACACACCCCGTCCCCAAATTCCTTGGTAATCGCTCTCAGAGAGGTTTGTTGTCCATTTGTCTGCACCAGGTCGACATAAGCGGCAAATTCGCCCGATTCCATCACAATGTCAACAAGTTTACCACTGTAGTCGCTGAAGACGGCTGCAAAGATAAATAATAAAACATATTACTATAGGGTTTACTTTCCATGAAATTAGAATGAAACATATGGATATAACAGAAATGAGAAAAAATATTACATTTATTTAAAATCCTGAATAAATCTGCATTTAAAGATCGATTCTTCAAAAAAAATAATTATTCTAAACAGTTTGTATTTTAACAATACATTAAAAAGAGCAAGCCTCGATTTAAATGTTTTTAACAAGACGTATAACTTTACTTTTTTTTGTCTGAAATAAGAATTTTAAAGAAATTACATAAGATCCCTTCCAAGTTATTTTTTGTAGTCGTGAATTCCGTCCAGAGCTGTAAACCCAGTGGTGTGTTAATGGCTGTTACAGTGACGTCATTGATATCCTTCTGATATACAGGGGTTTTGGAAATGTCTCCCCGGTCGGAAGCAAAGCTCACTACCCTGCCATCTTTCACTGTGATTTTATTTATCATCTCTGTCCCAAACTGACCGTCAATACGGTAGCCTGCAATGACAACTAAAAAATACAACAACCAAAAAACTAAGAAACAAACAAACAAAAAATCGACAAGAAAAATTTTTATAATCAATACCTATGTATATACGTGCGTTTGAAAAGAAATGTTTTAAACTTATGGATGCATGGTACAGTTTATTTAAAAGAAAAAATCAGGGTTGGTAAGGATAACTGCATTTTATTTAATGAATAATTTATATTACTATGCAATAATTTATATTACTATGGTTACAATTTGTTATTTCATTGACGTGATCCTACCTGTTGATGTTAATTTTAGGATAGTGTACATGATAGATGAGGTCATTGGTAAATCAAAGCAAAGGGGTTTCGCTAGGCCAGGAAGGATAACTCCAAAAGAAGGAACCTGGGATTTCTCTGTGAATATTGAAACTAATGCTGTTACAGAAGTCTTCAATATCAATTAAAGATATTTAATAGAGAAAATGCAACGAGGATTTTATCACTATTTGAAAACAGTTACCTAGAGTCCTTGGCTTTGGTATTGATGGCGTTACTGGTTTTTGAGTGGTGGTGGTGGTTGTAAATAACATAGATGGTCTTCTTCGAGGTGCGAGGAAGCCCCCGGCGAAGCTAGGTATTGAATTCCTCAAGCTAGGTCCTGACAATGAATTCCTCAAGCTAGATCCTGACAATGAAATAGTATAAATCACTTGTTTGTGTAGAATGTATATGTGAATTGCACGAGCCAAGATAGAAGTCTGTAAACCATTGCTCACTGGTAATATCCCCATTGTCATGTGAATAGAAGCACGGGTAAATAGGAAGTTTATATCGGATTTATACAAAAATTAATCTCACCATATGGCATGCTTAAACTAAATATATGTTAAAATTTCAAGTGTCTGCAGTGAGTAAATGCATGGAAACTGTGTTGGAATTTGATACTTACAAGCACACCGATAAATAAGATGATACATGTTACACTGAATTCGTACAAAAATTAATCTAACCATATGGTATGTCTTAACAAAAATTGTGATAAAATCCCAAGCATCTGCACTGACTAATTGCTGAGAAAATATAGACAAACACGAAGACATACATGTAATCAGAAATACAAGGGTAAAACAATACACATCTATTTCCTCTCCTCGATGGGAATATATTTGGAGGCAATGTTTATATAACACATTCACTCAAGAAATCAATATTTCATGCAGGTAAAACTGCTTTTCAAATACCAGTCAAATTCATTAAAGACATAGTATTACATAATATTTACGTTTGCATGCTTTTCTATAATGAGCCGATTATCTTTAAAAATATAATACAATGAATTTTATTCCGGTTGAAACCTTTGATATAGTTTTATTTGTGAAGAAAATCCTTGTTTCGATTCAAACTTCACTCATCTTTCTTGATTTTATTTATTTATTTATTTTTTGTATTATGCTTTTTATTTTTGAATTACATGTCTTTAAACTCATTATTTCATGCAATAAAATAGCTAGATATCATCTCCAATTATTGATCATGCTTAAAATAAAATTGCCCCAGGGTCAGGGGTTCTGGTATTAGGGCGGGGCTCTAATAATTATATTGTGAAAATAAATCAAATCTGTGGAAAGTCTTCCTTTGCTCCTGGGTAATATGCCAATGATCTATTCATATTTATGATGAAGAAAGGTGCCTCTTTTAAAATGGTTCATTTCAGGGCCCCTGGGTTAGGGGTACCGCGCGGGGGGGGGGGTGGGGGGGGGGGGGGGGGTCACATTATCTGAAAATAAAGTGATGCTTTGAAATTTGCTCTTTGGTTTTACTCAACCATTTACGATGAAATGAAATATATGGCCCCAGGGTCAGTGGTTCCTGTGGGTTGGGGTGCACAACTGGTGATTATAAAGTGGAAATGCATTTTCCCTTCGTTACTTTGATCAACCTGTAGGTATTAAGTGAGCAAAGTTAGAATGCTAAGTGTATAGTTATGATAAATAATAATGCCTCTTTTAAAATTGTGAATTTCATGGCTTTTGGTTTAAAACACGAACTAAATTCAACTGGTGGAAAGTTGTTACATGATATGAAGTTGACCTATAAGGCCTATAGGCCTCTTGTATCAAAGTTGGAATTTAGGTTATAACTTTTATTTAGTATCAGGGGAGTCATTGCGCCCATCTCTTGTTGATTTTATTCTACTTTTATCTTTTTTATTAAATTGCACGTCGTTGAAAGTAAAGGTGATTCAAACACATTCATGCAAATAAAAAGCTTGATTTGAATTTTGTTTACCAGATATTAAAGAAAAAGAAAACTTACTTGATGCCATATTGAATCGACTAGATATTCCTGGTGATAGTCCTATAGATAAAATAATAGTAACAGTTTTATTTAGCTCATTATGATGGGGTATCAAAAGTTAAAATTGACATTGGAAAAATCTCGTTATACAAATTCTCTAAATTTTCCACTCGAATTCAGCTCTTGGATACGTAATACACAAAAAGGAACACATTTTGATTCAGAGACCAATTTAAGAGGGTAAAAAATGGAATATGTATTGAAAAAAAGCTTCCTTCTTTATATTATGAAGTCATTGTTAAATACTTTTTTAAAAATGTTAGATCTTCTCCAGGGATCGTTGCTTATACAACCATTGGTCATAAATTTGTTCGAAATATACATATCAGTTATATGTTTAGTTTCTGCCTAGAACGAAAAAAAGAAAAAAAAATTAAAGAATATTTCACTTTCACTTTGCTTCAAAAATTATGCTAGGACACACTTTGTTGAAGTCCAGATGAGGATAAAGATTGAGGAACCATCATTGCATTACCACCTCCTATAATACAAAAAATGTGGTAAAATATGAAGAAAAAGATCACTCCTAACTCCTAAGTATTTTTGATTTTTTTTTCAGTTGTATTATTTTCTATTAAGGAAATTCTCACTTTTCCATTAGGAACTTTTCACACAATTACGGTTACATCATTTAGTTATATATAGTTAAATAATCTTTAACATTGTGGAAAAACCACTTATCAAATTCTAAAGCAATTCAATGTAAACAATGTATTATAAACAACTTTTTTTTTTATAATGACAACCTTCAAATTCTAAATGAACACAATACAAGAGAGTTCATTTAAATTGCATGATAACCTTAATTCAGTTTTCGGGAAAAGATCTATTGTATAGTATTACCTCCACCCTTTCTTGAGCTTATCCTTTTCTTTGCAAATCTATTTGATGGTCTCCATCCTCCTAAAGCAAATTTATATCAAGCTGTAAGAAAGCTTCCAATTATTATTTTAACGCCATTCTTAAAAAAACAATTGTAAAAAAAAAAATAAATAGGTGTATCTTCTCGCGGGATTGTTGCTTTTACTACCAATGATCAGAAACCTGTTCGAAATATACATGTATATGTCAGTTATACGACTAGTTTCTGCCTAGAACGAAATAGCAATGAAAAGAATATTCACTTTTTTCAATTAATGCTCAGACTTACTTTGTTGAAGACCAGATGAAGATAAAGATAAAGATTGAGGAAGCGTCATTGAATTGGCACTACCTATAATACAATAAATGTGGTAAAATTTGAATTGGAGAAAAAAACATGTCATTAGAAGTAAAAATGATTCAAACACGTTTATGCAAATAAATAGCTTGATTTGAATTTTTGAATCATGTGTACCATAAAGAAAAAAGGTAAACTAACCTGAAGGCATTAGTTGTGGTGCAGGAGCTACTATAATGCAAAGAGATTTATTCATAATATTCTATATCAATACTATATTTTCTACCGAAAAATTAATACTTTGGTTTACTTTAATAAAGTAACTATAGTAAACTAAAGTATTTTATGTGAGGGATATTTTGTTGTCAACAATTAGGTAATAATTTATAATGTATAATGATGTTTTAAAAATTAGCAATTGTTCTTCCTTTCTTGAAGTTTTTCTTCTACATTTATTCAATAACAAACAAGGAAACAAAATTTGCATATACATGCACTTGTGTATATTTCAGCCATAATATTAAATAATATATTTAAAAAGTATTAACAGTTTAAGATTTTTTGTGACACGTAATTAATTGTTTCGTTCAAGTATAAAGAAAATATCCTAACCTCTGAGAGAGGACCTGCTAGAAGAGATAGAGTCGGTGAAACTGGATTCTGCTGCCTTCACTTCACTTGGATTAGCTTTGGTTTTATCGGGCAGAGTCACCACCATAGAAGTTAGTGGCGTTACAAACTGATACTGTAATATCAAGAAATTCATAATTTTTCGTGATCATTACATTTATTTCATAATCAAATTCTCCAGAGATTGCATTTGTATTTACTTTTAACGAATTTGTGATCAAAGCAATAAATAAAGTTATTAATTTATACCTTTAGGGAGAGCTGGAGAATTTTGTCTTCCAACTTTTTGATCTCTGCCGGTGAATCAAGTGCATCTTTATCTCTCAGCAGTTGTTTGATAGACAAATACGCCCAGAGTTTCTCCATTATTCCGGGATTTCTTGTGGTGACGGGGGGTAAAGGAGTGGGAAATGGTCTGGGTGGACGCGGAGGAAAAGGAGGGCGTGGCCATGGGATAATGATCCCGTGATTGGCAGGTATGCGAAGAGACACACTGTTTCTACTTCCTTCACCATTTACAGTCATGCCTGATTGTAGCTTGTTCAAATCTTTTACTTTTCCCGCAACAACCATTTCGGTACCTCTGAAGTAAGTGTTGAAGTTGGTCTCGGTAACTGTAGTGTCATAGAGTGTTCCATCAACATAGTTGAATGAGACATTCTTCAGTAAAACGGTTGAAATTTCTTCGTAAAATCCAGCTATCTGAAGAGCTGCATCTGCATCTTCGTAGATTTTTCTTGCAAACCCGTTATTCTGTGCTGCAAGTCTCTTGACTATATCAAAATCAGCGCCTCTTCCAAAGGCAAGACTGAAAATAGGCAGTTGGGCTTCGTTTTGTTTCTTTACGTTTTCTAGTATTCTTTCAGTTCTAGTTTCTCCGGAAGTGGCTTGTCCATCTGTTAGGAAAACCATGAGAGGTGCCCTTCCTTTGGTTCCACTTATTTGCATTACTTTCTGAAGACCTTCTCTTAAAGAAAGATCTATATTTGTCCCTGAAGGTTGAAAATGTTGTTAATTTTCCCCATTAAAGAGCAGGTACTTCTTTTTGGAGTATTTGTTCTTATAAAATCTCATATTTCAATGTGTTAATGTAATGAATACTATATTTTGCATATGCAGAATTTTTCTTGAATTAAATTAAAATTAAAATTCATGTGTTTTGTGCTTATTGATAATATATACTATATTAGAAAAAAAACAAGTGTGATAATAAATATAATATATTTGAATTTGTTCTGAATTTTGGCAAATATGATGAATAAGCTGAACAAAATTATTCGTTGAAATATTATTTTTCGTGAAGTACAGCCGTTTTTTATATATTATGTTTTTGCTTAATGCATATGAACCCCTTTGCTTTTGAATGTAAGTAGCTTCTTAGAGATAATCTCGAAAATATATAGTGAACTGGAACACCAATAGTTTTCACTTATGATCATATTTATGAAATAAATGGCATTTCATTTTTATAAGATAAAAATACGCTTAAATCAGCCATTAGAATGAATTGTACTCACTTGGCTACAATATGACCTGCACTCTGTCCTTTTGCTTTGGCAGCCTCAAATTCCTGTTTGGCTTGTTCCTTTTCTTTCACTTTGCCATTAATTTCTTTGCCATTTATTGTCCTTCAAAACATGTTTCATGACTAATACCATATATGAAAATAAACCAAAACCAATGCTAGATGTTTTCTGTAATTTGTTTTTACTTACAATTTAAATGCTGTTATGAAAGCCTCATTTGGAAGAGTTAAATCGAACACCGCCTCCCTCGCACCCGGTTCCTTATTGACAACTTTACTGGTTACTACAGTTTTGGCAAACCGGAAGTCAATTTCCGAGGTGACATGAAGATAATATACCTGAATGAAATTGTATGCATCAATTTGATGGTTATATATTTTTGTTTGTTTGTTTAACATTATTAAACGAAGTGTTGGCCTCCACGTCCCGCAATGGGGACAGTAATTCTTCGTGTGAGGAATGTTTCCGTCCTTACCAATGAAAGTCGAAGTTAACTCATTATTTTGAAGATTTAGCAGAGGGAGGGTATAACAAGGGAAATATTTACCATTCTTCTTAAACAAACAATGTTAAAATCAAATTATTTGATGAATAATTTTAGCAGAGTGTAAATTTTCGCGCAGTATTTTAGAAAAAAAAAATAGAATTACCAAGAATCGGTTAATATTATAACTTATTAATTTTTATTGTGAAGTGATAGACTGTAAAACTATTCCAATAATTTAGAAATGGGCTTCTTAGCATCACAAAGTTGTAAATGTAATTTCCTCTAAAATTTCAGGCTTTGTCAAATTTATGTTATTAAACGTATGAAACGTTTGTGTACATATTTGATGACTGGTTAATGCGACATAAGAAATGTATTGAGTTAAACGGAGACTACCTTGAGAAAAGTTTCATGTATTTAAAGGCTTTTGACGTCGGGTAAGGTTAATCATGATTTTCGTTTTAGTGCACCGAGTGTGTGTCTTCTTTGTATCTGATAAAAATATAACTATTTGTGCTCTGTTTTTGTTTGAAACCTGCATATAACTAAAATGAAGCATGAAATTAATTAATTTAATAGTTTCCTACATTTTATAAATTTTCGTCAGTAATTATCAATGTTGTCCACGAACTTTAAGAAAAACCATCGTATGTGTAGTAAGATCACAATACATGTATTTATAGAAATTCTCATAAAGATACAGTAATTGTGCTGGCAGTCTTAAATTTTAAGTAATTTAAATAGGATATTAAACCTTATTTTTTAAGTAACATTGAAGGATTTTTCAACCTGATTAAATTTTATTAAGATTTTCGCTCCTTCAAAGAGATTATTACTAAAAAGTTTCCTACCTCAGGTGTTTTTAATTTTTGAGACGAAACAAGGCACACGAGAAATACTCCACACACAACAAATCCTTTATATATTCCCATTTTTCAGATTAAAACTAGATAAAATTAAGTTATATGATATTTATATAGCATAATTTTGCACGCGTTCAGTTTGAACAATAGCAAAAATAGACCTATGGAAACCCCCTGGTTATTATTATGACGTATATATTGTCACGCTGTGTGAAAACAGTAATTTATCATTTAATGTGTTTAGTTTGCTTGTTGACACATTTGATTTAAACAGGTGTGTTTGCATGTAGGTATACAGTGTTTATGTCGTGTTTTAACAATAGCATCTTCTAATAAGAGATGAAACTGAAAGGAAAACAATACACTCATGTAATTAACAAGACGATCAAAAATGTATGTATATATAATAAGGTAAACTTGACTTTGGAAAATTTGTATAAAAATATTGGATTTCAAGAAAATTAGATATCCTATGTTTGAAGAGAAAACACTTTAATTAAAAGTTGATATAAATATATGCTAGTACATGAAGCAAGGGCTTAGCGTTGTTTTTTTTTTACGATGGATCCATGGGTGATACATGTAGTTCAGTGAAATGTCCAACAGCAAAACATATGACACAATGAAAATATTTCATGATATCAAGTTTTTATAATAAATGATTGGATCTACACAAATCGGCCGAAAAAAAGCTTATGATAATATCATCCTTTGGGTTATACTGTAGCAGCTGATGGTAATCATTAGTGAATTTCTCTATCAAGAATAATAGATGTAAATGACCATGATCGAAATTACGATTCACTACATTTTTTTTATCTAATCAAATACTAAAAATTTTACTTACTTATTTTTTTTTAAATAGAGGATATTCAGATTTATATATACTGAAAGGAAAAAGAAACGCAGGGTGAACTTTTGAGGTGAATTAAATTTGTTTTTCTTAAAATATGTTTTTAATTAGTTTTTATATCTAACTTTTAAAATCATCTTTCAAAAAGATATAACTAAATTCCCATTGAATTTTGTCCAATAATTCATGAGTTATTGAAGCTCAAATGACGATACCCGCCAAAAGTGAAAATCGGAAACTCTCATTATCTTCAATGTCTCTCCCGTGTATCTGTCAGAGCCTTATTTCTCCTTTGCATGGAATTTCATTAGAGTGTTTATCTTTCAGACCCTGGCTATATTTGGCATGGGTAACCACGCCAAAAAATAAGTCATATGGCGCGTGCATGCGCCAGTGAGAGGAATAAAACAGTAAGTTGACTGGCTCAAGAAATCAAATTGCGGAATTGTTTTCTTTCAAATTTCGTATGAAGGTAATGATTATAATCGTCTACTGTATAAATGGCTGTTTTTGTGGTAGTAAAGTGGCGATTTAAGAGATGGCAGGACGAATAACCCGCTCGTAACATGGCTTTATTTCGCGTTAACGTCATCGACACGGTGGACTGAAAACTATTCCAGACCCTCTCTGACAACGGGTAACAAGTTTTATGGGAGAAAATTTACAAGAAACTGCTTAGTAAACCGTTGTTGCCTTTTTCATTAATTAGGCAATTTGAAAACAAAACCCCATTGAACTTCCGTAAACTGTGCCAAGATTGCAAGAAATTCGTAAGGTCTCTTAATATTGAAAAACGATGTGCATACCTCCTATGCATCAAATCATGCAACAGGTTTTGTTGACAAACTCGTCGTTATCAAATTGCACGTGTTTTGGGCTTTTTAGCGTTTTCCCTACGTGACGTCATAAATTTTACGGTTGAGTAATTCTGAATACTAATTTTGGTGCACAGTAACTAAATTTCTCTTCTGACCAATTTTTGTAATTTTCTGTCATGTGGTCAAAATTTTTTCGAACATTATGCTACCCTGCGTTTCTTTTTCCTTTCAGTATATATATAATTATATAAAAACTAAACGAATATTTCTAAGATAGTCTTTTGAAATGTATTCATTCATACATGTGTATTTCAATAATGGGATTTTAAAAATACGAAAGACATTAATATTTGTTTATTAAAATATAGAATCTTTCTAATTCTGAATAAAAATCAGTGTGTTTTCAATACTTAACTGAACTAATGAAAATAAATTAATCACTTACTATCCTCTTTTTTGCTAATGACGCATTCAATTAACTATTTTATTTTATACACATTGTTTTAACAGGATAAGGAATGTTTTTGCCTCAGTATTTTCGTTACAATTCACCATCTATTGTTTTTTTGATGAATTAAAATCAAAATAAATAGTGCTGAACGCATAGATTTAAAAAATATCGTGATGCTTAAAAGCAATTTGGAAATTCTTAATCCGAATAAACATTCTGGATTTTCGAAATAAAGTTGTTGTAAAGCTTTGATTGATAGTCTGAAGTCTAGATCTTCGACTTATATTCAAGCAGGGAAACTCCCTGAAAATCAGCATAAGTCCCAAATATTTTTTATCAAAAGTTCAATTTTTTTGTTTTTAGATTGAAATCAAGTAGCAGTACAGGAACAGCACACTAGACCACCCGGCTAGCTAAGCAAGTCGAAAGCGTGCTTTCGATTTCTACGGAATTCTCGCAGCGCTGCCCTACACTTCATGGTCATTAAAAACAGAAGTAAGAAAATATTTATTTGGAATTAGGTTTCATTAGAGAATTGTTACCAAAACACGTTGAAATGAATTTAACTCTTATTAATAAAATTCCTTTTTTAAAACGTCTCTTAAACTAATATAACTGCCCTTAGATAATATAAAAAGCACAAAGAAATCCACTGTGATGGATATCCATTCCTCCTCAGCATGGGGTTGAACCCTCGACCTACACAATCTCTCTCCTAGCAGTCGGATATCTAGGCAAGCCAAACACTTGCTTTCGCTTCTATGGAATTCTCGCGGCGCTTCCCTACACACTGCCTTCATTAGAGGCAGATATATTAGTTTTTAAGAGTTTTAACAGTAGATAGCCTAGCGGTCTAGCGCGCTGTACCTGTAAAACTAGGAGACAGATATAGATATCTTTGTTCAAGCTTTGGTATAACAAAACTCCTAGTATCTGGGATAAGGTTATCATCCTCTCGATGTCTACTGTATGTACTTGTATATTCATCATTTATGAAGACTTTTTTTCAAAACCTCAAAGACATACATGTAAACTTTTTCTATTTTATATGTACATCAAATGGAGCAGCAATCGATGACATCAATGAGAGAACATAATACCACTGTACTGAGAAAAAAAACTTAACATTAAAAACAAAAGACAATCTTCTCAATCTTTGCCATATGATCTTCCTTTATCTCTTTAGTCTTGCCACATACATGTATATCAAGAATACAGTTGTTAGACAATGACAGGTTACCAAATTAAGAAAAATGAGTGAAAATCTGACGTAGGTCATTTGTTACAATAAAAATATTGTTTTAAAAACATTCGGATGATAGACGCCAATGTCGCCAATTCAAGACGAAGAAAAACATTTTTGGAAAATCACCAAGTCCCTTAATGTTTAAAATGTCTTAATTAGAGTAGAATTTAATCAAATTTGCCACAAAGCAAGCTTCGTTGAAGTGCACTCAAATTTGTTCAAAGAAGGGCCACGCCCCTTTTCAAAGGATGGTATTTCAGAAAAAGGTACATTGTAACAATTGCTAGCATAACTTAAAAATCTTCTTCTTAAGGGTAAATTCAAGTTTGGTCAATTATCACTGTTGGCTGGGGTCACAAAGTTTTACGCAGGAATAAATGTATATACAAAAAAAATCTTTAAAACGTTTTTTTCTCAAGAACTGCAAAGCCATGTTTAGTCAAGCATCCTCAGGTACTTTAGACTTTAGAGGAAAGGGCTGGGTCACAAAGGGGGATCAAATTTTGACATAGAAATCTGTAGGAAAAATCTTTAAACATCTTCTCCTAAAAGCATTCTTAGGTAGTGATAATTCAATTTTGTTCATATTATGACCCCTGAGGTTAGGGTGGGGCCACATTAATGGGGTATCAACGTTTTAAACAGGAGTATATAGGGGAAAAAAATTGAAGTCTTTTCTCGAGAACAGCAAAGCCATTATTAGTCTCTTTGATATGAAGCACCCAGGTAGTATTGTTCAAATCATGACCCCCGGGGGAAAAGGGTGGGGCCACAGTGATTATAAAAGTTTTACATGGGACCTGGAGACCCGTCCTTCTAACGAGAAAGTATAAATTGAGGTCCCTTGTCGCAGTGGGTACTGGAACGGAAGAGATCCCTCCCTGCTCAATGGCCATGAGTGCCGAGTATTTGACAAAATTTCCAGCTCTCCATCGGTACGTGATGGTGTCTCCATATGGGTGAAATATAAAATTCTCGAGAGGGACGTTAAACATCATATAAACAACAAACAAACGTCCAAATTTAATTTACATGTACATATCAAACTAAACATCTTTCAACAGAAGCAGTGTACTTTAAGTATGCACATCTGATATTTTTCAACAGACTATGGACATATTTATACCCTTCCTTTTTTATTTAAAGTTTTGTATCGAAACAATAATATGTTTAAATGTTTCTTACAATCATCTCTCGCATTTTAACTAAGGCTTCTTGAAAACATAGAAAATTGCTTTCTTATTTGAAAAAGAAATTATATTGTTAAAAATCATTGTAAACACAGGTACTCTGGAATTGATATTAAAAAAGAATGTTTATTATTGAAAGTATCTTATATGGAAAGTACTGAAATTCATTTAATAAGGATAATCATTTAATCAAGTCAAAATAGGTGCTTTCGATGTCGATAGAATTCTTGTGGCCTCAGTCATTGAGAAGGGAAGTGTGGTGAAATACAATAATCGGACATTTAATTTATAAGTTACACATTGTAATGAAATTTACATTGATTTAACCTGTAGAATTTATTGGTTAACAGTACAAGTTTTGTCCTGATTTACATTAAGAGATACATGTAATTTATCTACTTCAAAAGCACAATAATAAATAGATCATCTATATTTTTACTGAGATAGGGTGTGAAACACTCATATGTACCCTCTAGTACCAAAAGCAAAATCACAACTGTTATAGATACAGTCTACATTTTGTCATTGCACAAGGCAAATTTAATTCTTTTGAACATAACTCACTGTAATATAGATAATATTGAAAATGAAAAAATTACGGGCAACGGTATACATTACTGTATGGATAATTAATCGCCGTCTAAAACGAAAATAGGAAAATCTCACCTGCACAGTATAACAATTTTACACAAATGAAAACAATAAACCAAAAGTATTATTAAATGACATAAGAGAAATTATTTGCCACGTTTTCTGTAAATAGGTATCAGAAATATTCAAACTGCATCAATGCAATCACAAACGTATGGTTTTAATTAATTTACCGGTAACCTCCTAGACAAAAATATACTGCTTCTGAAATGAACGGCATTTGTGTATTGAATCGTTTCATTTTTCTGCTAAATGCTGTATGAATTTCAATACTTGCATAAAAATTATCATTCGGCCCCTCCAACATTCTTGCAAACCTTGTTTATTTTGTTAATGTTGTATGTACCGTAATTTTAAAACCAAAAAGGGCTAAATCCGGCTTCCGGTGTAACGTTGAATATTGGCCCGAGTTGAAATTTGAACCGGGGGTATTTTTCAACGTTGAATATTGAACCAGGGGTGTTATTTCTCCGTTGAAAATTGAGACCAAAAGTCGTTGAATTTATACCTGGGGTCATTTTTCAACAGGTTGATAATTTTTTTTTCTTATCCCTGATGACCTCAACAAGTTGAAAATTGACCCTGTTGAATATTGACCCAACCTCAGAGTTTGAACATTATTTGAACTTGGAGTCTCTTTTACGGGATTTATCAGTATCTCTATACTTATATTTCGGTTTCAATTTTTTCCCTTTTCCAGAGTAATAGAAAAAAAATATCATCCCGTGTATATATGTACATTTTGATCAGTGCACGATTTCAGTAATCTTCAAGCATGGCAAGTTAATTTTTTGACAATACTTTCTAAAATCCATCGCATCCATAAATAACTACAAAACTATGAATAGGACATAAAACAAAAAATCCTGGAAATCTGGTGTGAAAATAAATACATCAATCAGCCAAACTTGTCCATGAAATTTATGAGGACCCGACACTCTAAACCAAACTTTTAAACCAGGCATTCCTTTCTGTTGAAAAGTAAAATGTATTCATTAATATATATAGAAATATACATTACCCCTGGTTGTATTGAGTGTTCGGCAGTATTTTTGTAACGGGTACTTGCCCTAAGGTTTGCCTCATCAGGGGTTCACCTTAGCAGCGTATTCTTGTGGTAAACATGATCTAAAAATTATATCATAATCGCCTTTGCTTTTGTCTTTGCTATAAGCTTTAATTGGTTCCGAGATAAATATTTCTTTGCATCTTGTGTCTTTTTTCGTTTCGTTCCAGTATTTTAAGATGCGTTTTTTCGTCCGTTCACTCTCGTATTATATTTTGTAACCATAATTAATTTACTGTGGGGTCTCAATTGGCCGTTACTTTTATTTATGATATCATTTCTGTCTGTTCCAATTATTCCTGTGATAATAGGATCTATTTATTTATCAGAGAAGCTTCTCTTTCACAAGTGTTGTTAAACTCTTGTAGAATACTAATAATACTGAGAGCAGTGCCATTGGTATTTGGCAAATGTCTGTTGCATTTACCTTGAACGAAACCTTTGAATACCGCTGGGTTGTGAGAAATTTCTCTGTGTAGATATTAAGATTTGATATCAAGTTTGTTTGATTCATGAAATTTTCTTCCTTTATACACTTTTGTGTCTAAAAAGTTTACTGAATCATAAGAGATTTCAAAGGTGAATTTTAAGTGCGGATGACACTGATTGCCAAGTTCAAAGAAATCGAGAATCTCAGTCTCAGAACCATTGAAAATGATGAAACAATCATCTTTAAATCTGCCAAACAAAATTTTGGTAGGAAATTGAACATCCCAAAGAGGGGAGATCACCCCCTCTTTCCGTCCTCTACTTAACAAAATAAATATGTTTTGTGGGTTCGTTCTTGAACTGTTTGATTAACTATGCCAAAAAGATCACTAAACCTTTTTTTTTGGAAAAAAAAAATCCGTCTTCCAAGTTGGACATTATAAGTTATTAATGTTGTGCATAACTAAATACATGTAATCATTGTGCATCATGCGTTAAACTCTCACCATTTCCCAAATACTACTACTACGAATTTTAAGATTGAAATAAATGAAGAGTTGTTAGTAAAAAAGCTAATATAGATAAACAAATTTCTGAACTAATTTGTGTATTGTGTAACTATGTATACTTATAGGATTTACATATTCTAATGATTTACATATACTAATGATTTTTTTTTGTTTATTGATTACATTGAAGTCGGGAGCAAATTGAAAGTGCGGGGGGATAATTGAAAAAGAATTTTAAAAAATCAAATTTTAAAAATAATTGACAAAAAAAGAAAAGAAAATTTGTCCATTGACAAAACTAGTAGTCCAAACCCGAAATCCTATTTAGGGCGGGGGTCCGATTTTTTTTCCAAGAACTACCACTTACTCTTCTTTCTTTGACTACACTGTAACGTGCCTGTTGAAAGGGGGGGGGGGGCTAAACCAATTTCACTTTGTTCAATATCTATATTAATTATGTCGATCTTTGCAAAAAAGTAGGGGGGGGGGGCTAAGCATCCCTTCCCCCCCCTTCCCGACGCCCATGGATTAAATCACAGTTGTGAAAACCAAGTCATTTATAAATATGTGTTTTTACGCTGTTGAATTTAGAACCGGTTTCATGATCAAAATTCCACTACCCGGCTCAGTTTTCAACGGACTAGGGTCTAAATTCAACATCTTACGTCTCAGTATTCAAGGTTGAAAAATGACCTCCGGGTCAACTTTCAACCCGGGTCAAAATTTAACCTTACACCGGTTCACCATAAGTAGGCCTCTACTTCAAAGTGCATAAAATTTACAATCTCTTTTAAACTAACAAACTTTCCAAAGTGAAAAATAGAAAATTCGAAAGCTCAAAGACATTCACTTTATAGGAATATTAAACGCCTACTCATACCCGACATTAAATTTTGGGATATCTGTCTCTTGGCAGTACAGAAGCAGCTCGTTAGACCGCTTGGTCATCTGGGAAAGTATTTGCTTTCAATGCCGATGGAATTCTTGAGGCAACAGCCTACACAACACGGTTATTGAAAATTGATTGATTGATTAATTGATTGTATGCTGTTTAACACCCCCTTCGAGAATTGTTCACTCATATGGTAACGCCATCATTTCCCGCGGTGGAGAGCTGGAAATTTTGTTCTATGCTCGGCACTCGAGGCCATTGAGAAATGAGGTATTTTTTTCCTGCCAGCACGTACTACAACACGGGACCTCGGTTTATACGGTATCATTCGAAGGACCGGTCTTCACGTCCCACAGTGGGAATCGAACCCGCGACCTAAGGATCAACACCTTTCTTCGCGACTCTAGAGCAAATGCACTAATAACTGCGCCACAATTGCGAATTGAACTGAGATACGGTATTTAGATGATCGTTTCAGGTACACATTACTTGAAATCAATTAAAAGCTAATGCTCTTAAACAAATAACCTAATATATAAAAGAATAACAATAAAGAAAGCACTGAAACATTTATACGGATACTCACTCCAATCTCAACCCAAATATAAAAAAACCACAATGTTTAATTAAGAAATAAACTTGTTTTTGTGAATATTGCATGATAAATTCAGATATCGGTCGAGAATTCTTTTTAAATAATAAATACATCATTCACGGCAACATAAAACTTTATAGATATTCTATTTACAGCTCAAAAGTACAGCTGTTCTTAAAAGATATTTTTGCAATATGATCTTCTTTCACCCTCTTTAGTCTGCCACAAATGTTAGACAATGACGAACTTAACGAAATAAGAGAAATGCATGAAAATCTAATGTAGGTAAATTGTAACAATAAAAATATTGTGTTAACGAGGCTGATATCTAATCTCTTTAAAAAGTCAATATAAAAGAATGAAAAATAAATTACTCTAAAGTAATTATCAAAAACAGTAACGAATTATCCTACTACCCATATTACAGTACACTAGCCCTATGCTTGTATTTGTATTATTACTTTTTTTCAGAAGACTTAGTAAAAACACATTTTAAGTTTCTTGTTTATTGTATGACAGATATTGGGCACAGACGTCAGATTATTGTATTTCAGCATCAATTTTGGGGCCGCCAGACAACAGGGATTACCCCCCCCCCCCTCCCCTACAACAACATTTTATGTGTCATCCGAAATGGCAAGTAGCATGCTGGGTAGGGATTATTTACTATCATACTACTAACACATCGACATATAATTTCAGATACAACTTTTTTACTTACAATTGTATATATCAAAATGGTATCAAATCAACATTAGAGTAACAACAGACATCAACTTAGAACAGTCAACGTCATATTCCACAACCAACTTGAAGGTGACGAAACAGCTTCATAATCATTGCACTCCGTATCGACAATTAAAATGAAGGTATACGTATTTCTGTGGCTGTAGACAGCTAATGGTATCTGAAAGTATCAAACTTAAACGGAAGAAACACTGAATAAGTAAAACAAAGTACTGATTAATTATTCGGTGTTGGGTGGGAGGGTAAATTTAGCTCTCAATTTCTAAACCGTCTGCTGGTTATGGCATTGATTGAAAAATGAAGTGTGGATCCTGTAATTTCAGAGTGAAATACGGGATGCCCGTTATGCAAATTATCACACATTTCCAACTATCGTTGATGCCCTGGCATACTCTACTAACTAGACTGTGATTTCTTAAATGACATTGATTAAAAAATAAAGTGTGAATGCTGTAATTTCAGAGTAAAATACAGGATGCCCGTTATGCAAATTATCACACTTTCCAACTATCGTTGATGTTTCTCATCAAAATGAAATCATTTACGTTACAGGGTCAAAGTAATTGCAAATGTAACTGTTATATTTTTTGTGAGTCATCGATTAATCATTTGAAAGTTTGTTTGTCAAAAGTATGTTTTTTTTACAAGAATGTATTTAATCAAACATGGCTGCAAACTCTTTATGAAAAGAAATAGTAACCATCAAGTAAATTAAAGAAGAAATTAAATCTTTGTTCAATATTGCCCAAGAAATATGTCATTCAAGGTGTGTAAAATTGATCTAAAATAGCTTCAGTCTCCTACCTTCTACAGCAAGTTTCCCATTTGTCGGTTAGGATCATGTGACAATTTTATTGGAATATAAAAGTCATTCCTGACAAGAAAAAGACCACTTGTGTTTTGAAGATCGCCGTTGAACAAACTCAACGGTCATCATTATATAAAAAAACACAATTAATTTCACGCCTCTATGATATATAAGTCAGAGTAATGGAGGCGAACGATAATTTAACAGAGACAAAAGCGAATGTATCACAACCCATAATGACGGACGCTATGCTAATCTCCGTCGGAGGAACGATTGTTTTGGAAAACTTAATTGCACTGGTGATCTTATACCGATGTAAAAGACTAAACTTTCAAATCAAGGTTCTGTCGATGAATTTGGGGATTTCAGATATCTCCACGAGTGTTAGTTTGTGTTTTCCTCTGACCGCTTACCAATGTGAAAATGATTGCGAATTCAAAAAATATATTGTTTTGATATGTTTCAACGTGTCTTTATTCACTATAACAATGTACAATCTTGACCGCTGTTTTGTCTTTGTATTAGGTATGAAGTATCATAGATACGTTAAGAAAAACCGATTGGTTGGTCTTTGCGGGATGTTTTGGGTTCTCGGCGCATTGACGGCATACTTAATGTTTTACAGCGAAGACAATCCCTATAAGATTGGCTGTGGATTCACATACGAAATGAAAAAGAACTACATTAGCCAAGGCACTAAATATCTTCTTTTGTCCACCATATTCTCCAACATCGTCATGTACATTTTCTTGCTCCATCATATTCGTAAAATCACACGAAATACTGGAGACATGTCGTCTGCTACCTCTGGAATCTCCATAGAACAATCTCGAATCGCCAAGAAAATTTCAGTTATAACGATTACATTTTTAGTCATTGCCACACCTTTCTATGCCAGCCTAACTTTCCCCATCCTGGATTACAGTACGCCATTTGGAAAAGCCGCCCACGCCGCATGCGGAATACTATTGTGCTGAATAGTGCAATGAATCCAGTGTTTTATATTTGGAGGATGACGGAACCCCGTTATCACCTCAAACTTTTACTTATGTTTTGGAATAGGGCATACTGCGACAAGCTCACACGAGAATGTAGTGTATTCACAACACCATTGTGGGTTAAGAACTGATTTAATTACCTTCTTTTACAGGAGAGCTTAAATTCAAGAACAGTAACTCTTAATAAAATTAGAACATACATTACATCCTTCCCCTTACAAAATTTGATACTTCCATGGACATTAAATTTAGGATAATTAAAGTACATAGTAAACTGTAACACAAAATAAATTTGATGAAATATTTATTCAGTGTTCAATTAAGATTAACAGTGTTCATTCTCTGTATCGCGCAGGGAGTTTAACACAGCGGCCACTACGGGTAAAATGCGCAGGGTTTTCGGCTGGTGGTTCGACGTCAGATCTAGCTGTCTCGGTGACAGTATTTGGTTGCACATCTGAAGCTGCTGATATATCATTGGTGCTCTGAGTGGTCTTAGAACGCAATGTCGCATCGGTATACACAGGGACATCATCTCTGGAGACTGAGTTACCTCGGACACGAGTAGGTCTTAGGAATTTGCGGTTACGTCTGTAGCATCGTCCTTTGCTCTCGATGACAAAAGAACGTTTTGTAGGGTGCAAGTCTTTAACGAATACGCTTGTCCATTGTCCTAACTGGCTCTGCACCATTACGGAGTCTCCTGCCTTGAGAGGTTTAAGTGGTTCCTTCTTAGCATGTCTGTTAAAGTTCTCCTCCTGTTTTTCCTGTCGACATTTCATCTTGACCAATGTGTTGTCATCTACCCAAGATTTCAGTAGAGGGATTGCTGTAGGTAAGATAGACTTCAGCCTGAGTCCTAGAAATAGCTGAGCTGGTGACATGTTAATACCATCAATCTTGGTGTTCCGATACTCTAGAAGAGCTAAGTATGGATCTTGAGATTTGGTAATAAGACGTTTCATGGTCTGAACCATTCGCTCTGTCTGTCCATTACTCTGAGTATGGTACGGACTGGTTGTGGTATGTGTGATGTAATATGATTTCACAAACTCCTTGAATTCATAACTACTGAATTGTGGTCCATTATCAATAATCATGATATCCGAAATTCCATATTTGGAAATCATGCTTTTCAAATGAGTGATCACGCACTTAGAGGTTAGTGACTCCAGTTTGGCAAGTTCTGGCCACTTAGATAAATAGTCAACTACCAGTAAGTAATGGTTTCCACTAAGTTCAAACAGATCCATTCCGATCTTAGACCACGGTCTTGACGGAAGTTCACTTGGGATCATTGGTTCCTTAGGATTAGCAAACTGATATTTGGCACAAGTTGCACATGCGCTCACGAGGTTCTCTATGTCTTTTCCCATACCATTCCAAAAGAGAATGTCTCTCGCTCGATTTTTTGTCTTCACAATCCCTTGGTGTCCAATATGTAGCTTCTCCAGCATTTCATTCTGAATCGACTTTGGGACAATCAGTTTGTGAGACTTATAGAGAATACCATCAATGCATGAAAGTTCATCGCGGAAATTCCAGTAGGCTCTAATTTCCGGTGCTAGGTCTGCTTTGTCGTTTGGCCATCCATCCAAGATAGTGTCCAAGAGTTGCTGTAACTCATCATCTTGACCTGTTTCCTTCCGAATCCTGTCCTGTACTTCCTGTGACACAGGTAAGTATGAAGTAAGATGTATCTCATTCACCTGTAGATCTGGTACGAGGGCTTCCTTAGTCTCTTTCAGATAGGAACGACTCAGATGATCAGCCAAGAACATTTTCTTTCCAGGTTTGTAAACTACTTGAATGTCATACTTTTCAAGCGCTAACACGAATCTTTGTAGTCTTGGAGGTGAAGATAGAACAGGTTTCTTGAAGATACTTTCCAAAGGCTTATGGTCAGATTCAACCAGTACACTGTGACCATATACATAATCATGGAATTTTGTACATCCATAGAGAATAGCCAGAGTTTCTTTCTCAATCTGTGAATATCTTTGTTGTGTTTCTGTCAGTGCGCGTGATCCGTACGCAACTGGCTTATCTTCCTGAATCAACACTGCACCTAGTCCTTTAGAACTGGCATCTACGGACAACATCACTGGCTTGTTTGGATCAAAGTACTGAAGGATCGGTGCACTAGTAGTCATGCGTTTCAATTTCTCAAAGCTTTCTTCCTGTTCACTTTCCCATTTCCATAAAGTGTTTTTCTCCAGTAGCTGTCGTAATGGACTGCCAACTTCTGATAGATTGGGCATAAACTTCCCTAAGTATTGAACAAAGCCCATAAATGTTTGTAAGTCTTTCACATTATTGGGACGGTCCATTTCCTGTACAGCACGGACTTTTTCGGGATCGGGTTTCAGACCCGAGTCAGTAAATCTGTGTCCCACATACGTCAGCTCTGAGCATCTGATCTCACACTTGTCCACGCTGAGCTTCAAGTTATGTTGTCTTGCTCGATCCAGTAAGGCTTTCAAACGTCTGTCATGTTCAGCTTCTGTGGTTCCCCATACAATAATATCATCAATAATCGCCTCTGTTCCATCGAGATCCTGAATCATTTCAGATATGGCACGTTGAAACACTTCAGGTGCGGACTTGATTCCGAAGGGCATTCGAGTGAATCGATAACGTCCAAACGGAGAATTAAATGTGCAGAATTTCGAACTCTCGTCATCTAGTTTGGTCTGCCAAAATCCAGAGGTAGCGTCTAATTTGCTGAAAATCTTGGCTCCAGGCATCCTAGCTGCAACTTCTTCAACAGTTTTTAAGGGAAAATGTTCCCGAAGTATGGCACGGTTTAGGTCACGAGGATCAATGCAAATCCTGATCTTTCCATTCGGCTTCGTAACCGTTACCATGGAGTTGACCCATCTCGTCGGCTCGCGTTGCTTCACAATCACTCCTTCACGCTCCATTCTGTCGAGTTCATCCTTGACCTTGTCCCTCAAGGCTATGAGAATCTTGCGTGGAGGATGTATCACTGGCTGAATGTTTTCATCCACCTTGATTGAGTAGGTGCCTGGTAAGCATCCAAGTCCACTAAATAAGTCCTGATAATCCTGGGGAATGCCATGTGGTACAGTACGATTTTTCCTCTCAATGCTGTGTATTCGCTGAACGAGTCCTAGCTTAGAACATGTGTCAGCTCCCAGAACAGGGTTCACAGTTTGGTCGATAATGTAGAATTTCACATATGGCAGCACTGCATCCTTCCATACACAGGGAAGTATAACAGTACCAGCACAACGAATGTAGTGTCCAGAGAACGACTTCAGTGGTGAAAAGGTTGGTTTAACTTTCAAGTTTTTGTCTATTATCTTGAGATCAGCTGATGACAAAACATTACACTTTGCCCCGGTGTCAAGTTGGAAGTGAATATTAGTGTCCTTCACCTTCACTGTTTCATACCATTCTACATCATGATTATCACCGTTCACATTCACTGAACCAATAGAGAATTCCTCATCTGATGTGTCTACTGCATGCATTGTCTTTGATCTATTGTTTTTCTTTGAACTAGCGACAGCACGCTTTTTTCCTGAGTAACACTTAACTGCAAAATGGTTTGGATTTCCACACTTTCTACATGTTTCACCATATGCAGGACATCGCTTAAACTCATGAATTTTGCCACAATATTTACAGTCTTTCACCATCGATTTCTTACTTTCACTTTCGTTTTTAGTCGGTGCTGACTTCCGGTTTGGGGGAGTCCCTGGGGGAGTCGATATTCCATGTACCGATTTGTCTTCCATAGACTGTATTTGCTGCTTAGAAATTTCACATGTACGCGCAAAGTTCATAGCTTTCTCCAGGGTCAAGTCTGAACCCTCACCAATGCATTTTTCACGTACCTTGTGATCTCGAGTACCAAACACGATAGCGTCTCGAATCATATCGTCCTGGTCCTTATATCCACATTCTTTCACTAAAAGTCTGAGATCTGTCAGAAACTTTTCAAACGTTTCTCCCTCCTTCTGTGTCCTACTCAGGAATTTGTATCTCGAATAAACACGATTTGACTTCGGTTTCACGTGGTTTTCAAATTTCTCCTTTATCACTGAGAATTTCTTACTATCTTCCTCTGATAGGTTCCACGTTGAAAAGATATCTCTTCCCTTTTCGCCTATCCATATCATCAGGTAATTACAGTGTTCCTCTTCCTTATTTTTGCTCAATGGGCCCTTTCTCCAGAATTCCACGTGTTGTATAAACGTGCGCCATTCCTCAACGAGATCCTGGGCCTCCCAGTTAAATTTCGGCGTGACAGCTGAATTCATCGTATCCATCACAATCCTCGAATACTCTTCTGTATAACTGCAGCACTTATTTCTGCAGATGGCGATGGAAAAGGGGAGATATCAACCGCTTCTGACACCATGTAGTGTATTCACAACACCATTGTGGGTTAAGAACTGATTTAATTACCTTCTTTTACAGGAGAGCTTAAATTCAAGAACAGTAACTCTTAATAAAATTAGAACATACAATACAGAGAACACAATTCAAATACTGCTTCGTACAATATGACTAATTCTTCAAAAATGAACAGTTCCATCACTTAATATTAATGTATGCCAATCCTTACATGGATAGTACATGTATCAAGGAGTTTTTGAGAATATTTTGAAATTCAAGAATACTTTGGCAAAGTATGTTGAAATGACGTATAGATTTGTTCTTATATTATCAGTCGAAACATACATTGAAATTTTTAAAGCAACTACTAGGGTTAAAATTTCATGATTATATTAGCATTCCTATTTTTGTATTCATATGAATCAGAATTTGTTCAAAATTTTATACGTCAAAAGAAGAAAACACTTGATTTTACATTTATTGACGACGTATTGTCAATTGATAATGTTTATGCCGACACGATGTTTCCCGATGCGCTTGAAATAAATACCACAGAGTTTTACACATCAATCGTCAACTTTCCTTACATATGCAGTAATATGCCTGCAGGAGATGTTTATAAATCTCTACTGATTCGATAAGTAAGAGAACGCTCTGAAAAATTTCTGAGGCGGGGTAAGTAATTGACAAACAAGTTGATAAAACAAACGTTAGGTCATTATTTTACACATCGATTTGTCGACGGTTTTTGTCCGTCATTTCCAATGACAATGAACACACGGCGACTGTGATCAGTCTAAAGTTTCAAGATACTGAATAAAACAAATATGTTGATTGTGAGAATTTTCTTTAAGATAATTTTCCAATTGTCATTGTACATGATTGTTTAATTTAAGTACATTTATGTTATAAAATTAATTTGTAGACTATAATTTTGTTATAAGATGTCCTGACCAAGCTCTTTTCAAATGCTGATGATGGACTTACTTTAAGGAACTCTTCAGACACACGTACTTTAAGTATTGTTTGTGCTATGTTACAACACAAAATGTAATAACAACGTCAAGTGTAATAAAGTGGGATTATTACATTTTGCGTAATTACATATTGTGCTGAGATCAAAGCAAAATGTATAAAACTTTTTTTATCATCACATTTTGCGTCATTACATTTTGCGTCGAGATCAACACAAAATGTAATAACGTACTTTTTGTTGTTGTTACAATTTGCGTTAATCCATTTTTGCTTTGAAGACAACACAAAATATAATCTAATAATATGTAATAAAACAAAATGTAATATTTTGCATATTATACAAAACATCATAAATAAGTTTTTATTTATATAAAATACAAAACAATAAGCTTTATGTAACATGTATTATTCATATCCAATATTTGTCATTTTATTGATTTCGTTATGTAACTAGTTTTAATTATACCTAGTTCTGTGTAACCCTGCTACATGCATGTACCTAGCTTTACCCAAACCACAGTTCGGTCTTTTTAGCCAATCAGCGTGGCTCCTTACCTTGTGTGATCATTAAGGTCTTCCGACTTCCTTCGGAAGACCTTATGTTTTTCTTATGTTTCCTATCATTATTATTTTTCCCTTTTTATAGTTCACGTGATTTCTCTGAAACTACTGAACCGATTTCAAAGATTTTTTTCAGGAATGATTCATTGTTTTAATATCTCAAGACCTTTTTTATTTTTCAAAAAATCACTTCTGGTCGCATTTCATTTTGTCAAAGCATTTTCTTGTAAACCACTCAAGATTGAATCAGAATATTTTCAAGGATGACAGAACATCTCCTTGAGTTATGTATTACGTCTTTTGATTTTGCATCCGTCACTTCCAGTTGACACAGGAAGTGATGTTTAATTTCAAGATTTTTTTTAAAAATTTAATTGTTTTGAATGAAGGTATATAGAACTTATTTTTACATTCACAACCGTCAACAAAAAGCATCCATTGGAAGTACTTCCGGTATAAACCAGAAGTTGACGATAAATTAAACTTTCTCTCTTGAATCAAAATATCTAGAAAAAAGGTTTATTTTGAGTTTATTCTGGCCCTGTTACTTCAATGTCAGCTGGAAATAAAGCCCGAATTGTCAAATGTCGTCAAATAACGTCGGTTCCGGCCAAACCGGAAGTAGTCAGAAAACGCAATTTTTGCGGATTTTGACAGGTGTTTGGTTAATTTATGGCACTAGAAGCATCCAACCAAATTTTCCATCCCTCGACATCACTTCCGGTCAAACCGGAAGTAGCCAAAAAATGGCTTATTTTGTAGGTTTTGATGCAAACCTGTAATTATAAAGTCACTGTATACGTTATAACTCGTTGCTTTCTTTTGCTGACTTCACTTCCGGTCAAAACAGGACGGAAGACCTACTCATTTCTTTGCAACGACCTTTGCTCTAGTTGTGTATTATTTTATTGAAAGGAAAGGCCACGCAATAATTTCAAAGAAAATTAGCCTCCATCCAACCCCAGAACTACCTCCTCAGTTTTCAATTATTTTCACCTGCCTGGCCTGTATTTTTTAGATAACCCACCTTTTTTTGTGGACAGGCAGGTTGTGTTTTGTAGAGATTTGAGATGTTAATTGTCATGTAATTTTAGGTTATGTTTGTTGGGGGTCAGATTGCATAATACTTATTGAAGATAACACTTGGATTGTCAATTTTGCTAGACCTTTGTGACCCCCATTATTTGTACCAGTTTTATATTCGTCATTTTATGAATAAATGACATTTTTTCAATTCAACACTGTGTTACTGGTTCTGCCTGTCTGGTCAAAAAACAAGCTTAGTCAACTCGGCAAGATATTTCTGCATCCAACGGAACAAAAAATTGATTTAAATGTTTAACTTATTTTACAAAGCAGTTTAACTATGACAATGAGGCAAACATTACGGCTTTTACGGACATTTCAAAGCTTAGTGTATTTTTTTTTTGGACATTTTATAAAATACACAATGCTTTTAAAAACATTGATTTAACGTTGATTGACAGGTCTTTTTATGATACAGTTTCATTAATTCATTAAATATCTTACCAATAACATTTTTTATAACCAAAGATTGACCATATGTCCATTAAATTTTGTTGATATGCATGCATGGCATGTGTACATTAGTTAGCAAATTAGAACTAGAAGGGTGTCTGTGTGCCTCTAGAAAAGAGGGGCAGGGTGTGGGGTGTAGTGTTTACTTCTTTTGTTGATCATTTTATTATTATGAAGATGCAGAAACAATCCTTTTTTATTACTGGAGAGAGAAAGAGTTGTGTTTTCGTTGTTCTGCACTGCACGTTATTTGTAAAACAGGATGGAATCATAATTGTCAATAAACCTCCTCTCCGCTATATACATGTAGTTACACCTGCAAGTACAAATTTAAAAAAATTTTTTTACTTTGTTTTATTTCCCTATCGTTTCTTTTTTTCTCCAACTACTCAAATGAAAATTATTCACAACCTGGCTGACCAAAAGTTCTTGCCTTTTGCTTAATCTCGACGCAAAATGTGCATGTAACAACGTAAAAAAGTAATAATCCAAAAACTGTAATAATTAAAAATGTAATAATCACTAAAAGTGCGCTATCAAATTTTTGTGTGATTCCATTCTGCGTTGATTTCGACGCAAAATATAATAACGCAAAATGCAAAAATCCCGATTTATTACATTTTGCGTTATAACTACATTTCGCCTTGTAACAGTGCTAGTTTAATACACTGTAAATGTATTAAATTTAGCGTGTACGATATATCATTTTCGTTGGAAATGATTTACTGTGTTTTTTAATATAAATTCAAATAGAGACAAAAAAGAAACGTGATTGAGCAAAAACTTCTTTCCACAAAAGACGCTAAATAGAATACACAGCTAAATTTTATACGTTCATATTACTAATAAGTGTTGTGTCGGTCCTTGGAATAAATCTTTGTGGTGGATATTAAATTTTTTATTGTTACTATATGACCAGTACTTCAAAATTAATATTAATGAAACGGAACTCTGGAAGTCAACCAGGTATACTCTGTTGTATTTGAAAATCTGCAACTGAATGGAAAGCTTCTAATAATATGATACAACTGTATTTTGTATGAAAAACTCTATCTTGGCTTTTGTGTTTGTGAAGTATTTATAAATGTACATGCACCAATTATTTTTAGAATTTTTGATACCTCTGGCTAACGATTTCTAAATATCTATAGGACAAGACAGTTTCATTTTGGGATCACTCGTAAAAGCGTTCAGAAATTCCATTCTCTAAAAAGATCAAATCTGCCACTGTAACAATTTGTCAGTAACGATTTTAAATTTTGGTCATATACCTTACACATAATTTGTATGGTGAGCAGATGTTTCTACAAGGTCTTTTTATGTAATGTGCGTCTTATCCTTGTTAATGGTTTTGTAAAATAAATACGTATGTAAATTAAAACAAAAGTATAAATACTGTAGCTGAGATGTATTTCAGCTCGAGAGTGTGTATTTTTATTTGGCTAAAAAATCACGTGGATTTATGGATTTAAAAAAAAATCTTATAAGCCTACATCAAAACTTGAATATAACGAACACGGATATAGCGAATTTACGGCTATAGCGAATTTTTTTAACGTCCCGGCAGATAACGTGAATGAAAATTGTCGTATATGATAAACTAGGCTTTAACAAATTTACGGCTATAACAAAGTGATTCTAATACCATCCGATGACGATATTTTAACACATTGCTTTATTAGTATAACGAATGTTTTCGTTACAAATTTAGTTTAATATACACGTTCATAAAACTTTATGCTTCAACTTTTTGCTCAAGGGCTTAAGACAAGAACAAGTCAATTATTCAGGTGTATTGAATTTTGTTCATTGCTCTTCACTTTTAAATACATCTTATTTGAGATTTGTTCACAACAATATAAAAGGTTACATGTAATTCTAACTCGATAATAATCAGTACCAAGATGTCTTCGCCGACTAGAAAGTGGAAAGCAATTTCAATAGAGACTAAATACGAGATTATTCGAGAAGTTGAAAAGGATGCCCATGCTAAAAATGAAATTGCTTCAAGGTTTGATATTTTACAGAGTAATTTAAGTACAATCTTGAGAAACAAAGAGGAGATTGTAGAAAAAAATACGAATCAACAGGAATGAGTCCATGAAAACGTCAACGGTCCGTTCCGCATGAGGCGGTAGATTCCGCCTTATTAGAATGGTTTAATGAAAAGAGACAAGAAAATATTTCCATAAACGGTCCTATACTCTTTCAAAAATCAGATGACCTTGCCAAGAAATTAGGAGACTACAGTTTCAAATCTAATACAGGGTGGCTGGATCGCTTGAAAACTCGACATGGAATCGTGTGTCGTGCGATAACTGGAGAGAGCGCAATGGCGTCGCTGGTAATCGTTGATCCTAAAAGCGTTGACGAATGGAAGGAAAAACTGTGGTATATCTTAGAAGGTCAAAATCCTTATGATTTTTTCAACGCAGACGAAACTGGGTTATTTTACAAACTTCTAACAAACAGATAGGGTTGGGCAAAAAAATCGATATCTCCGTATACTGCAATACAATAACAAAAATATCGTATTCCAATAGGTTTTTATAATATCGGTATATTGGCAAAATAACGAGTCGCCGTTTTGGTATTTACTGCCAAAAAGTGATATCACCTATTCGAATAGGTGATATTACCTATTCAATTGGTAATATCACCTATTCGAAAAAGTTATATCACCTAGGTGATATAACCAATTTGATTTTAATTGGTGATATTCACCTATTCACTTATTCGAAAAGGTGATATCACCTATTTCTTTCGAATAGGTGATATTACTTGTTCTAATGTGGTATTACTATTAGCTGAAGCAGTCTTACATTATTTGACAAAGCAATATAAACAAAGGAGCTGGTAGACCTATCAATTATTGGCTCAACACAAAAACCTTTGTGAAAATTAAAAATACAATTTTAGGAAAACTTCCTAAAAACTAGCTTCAGTGAACTTGTAAAACTAGTTAAATTACACTGGAGAACATAAATACAATTCAACAGATTCAAGTTCAACAAGAACTTCCTCAACATACATGTAGAGGGAAGCGACAAACATTTTTACACTCCAGCGACTTGGAATTGAGACATATTTGTGTAAAACTTCTTAATGGTTTCACTGTCCAAGTACCAACACATCCCATCCTCAAATTCCTTGGTAATCGCTCTCAGAGACGTTTGTTGTTCATTTGTCTTTACCAGGTCGACATAAGCGACAAATTCGCCCGATTCCATCACAATGTCAACAAGTTAACCACTGTAGTCGCTGAAGATGGCTGCAAAGATAAATAATAAGTCATCGTACTAGGGTTCAATTTCCATGCAATTAGAAAGAAATGAAGAAAAAAAAATATTACATTATTTACAATTTTAAAAAATACATGTATTTTAAGATTGATTCTTCACAAAAGAAATTATAAATATTTAAAACAGTTGGTATTTTAAAAATACATAAAAAGAGCATGCTCCAATTTGAATTTTTTTTACGAGACATAACTTTATATTTTTGTCTGAAATAATGATATTAAAGAAATTACATAAGATCCCTTCCAAGTAATTTTTTGTAGTCGTGAATTCCGCCCAGAGTTGCAAACCCAGCGGTGTGTTTATGGCTGTTACAGTGACGTCATTGATATCCTTCTGAAATACAGGGGTTTTGGTAATGTCTCTCCTGTCGGCGGTAAAACTTACTACCCTGCCATCTCTTACTGTTAAGTTATTTATCATCTCTGTCCCAAACTGACCGTCAATACGATAGCCTGCAATGACAACAAAAAAGTACAACTACCAAAAAATTAAGAAACAAACAAAGAAACAAATCTACAATAGAAGTTTTATACATAAATGACACTATTCGAAAAGTAAATGTTAAAAATTAATGGATGGTACAGTTTATTTAAATGAAAAAAAAAATCAGGAGCGTCATTGTAAATAATGCATAATTCATATATTTGTGCTCTTTGTAAATTGATTTGACTTGATTCTACCTGTTGATTAATTTCAGGATAGTGTACATGGTAGATGAGCTCATTGGTAAATCAAAGCAAAGGGGTTTCGCTAGGCCAGGAAGGATAACTCCAAAAGAAGGAACCTGGGATTTCTCTGTGAATATTGAATTTAATGCTGTTAAAGACGTCTTCAATATTAATTTTTAAAAATCAAAATTTATTTTAAAAAATGCAACAAGAATGCTATCACTATTTGAAAGCATTTACCCAGAATCCTTGGCTTTGGTATAGATGGCGTTACTGGTTTTGGAGTGGTGGTGGTGATGGTGGTTGTAAAGAACATATATGGTCTTCGTAGAGCTCCGTAGAAGCCCCCGGCGAAGCTAGGCATTGAATTCCTCAAGCTATGTCCTGACAATGAAACTGCAGTTAAAATGTTGAAACTTTGTTTTACCCTGTTTTACAATGAAATTTTACTCTAGAACTTTTTATGAGATTTCAAGGCTTAAAAATCTTTCAAATTCGATCACAGTGGTTTGAAATTATTTCGAAATAATATTTGAGAGTCCAAGTGATAATTTCATTTAATATAAAAACATATATAGGTATGAATTGAAGAACATGAAATAATTTGAAATCCATAGAAAAATAGTTTGATTTACTTTCGTAAAGTAATTATAGTTAACTAAAAGCATTTTATGTCAGGAATAATGTATTGTCAACAAGCAGATAATAATTTAGTAAATCGTATTATAATGTTTAAAAATAAAGCGATTGTTTTTTTTTTCTTGAAGTTTTTTTCTTCTAAATTTCTTTAAGTACATTCAACGAAATAAAATTTGCATATACATGCAACTGACGTGTATTTTAGTAATAATATTAAATAATAAATTTAGATATTACTTACTATATGTATTAAAGATTTTTGTAACATGTAATTAATTTTATGCCTCCTATGAGAAAAATCAGCCTTTTTTCCCATCGCACTAAAAAAAATCCGTAAGTATCCAACGGTGTAAAATTTAACAGATTTCTCATAGCGGCATCAATTGAATTATCTGTGATAATATTGTTATTTCGTTGAAGTGTAAAGAAAATGTCCCAACCTCTGTTTAAAGCAGAGGGAGAAGGCCTGCTAGAATAGATAGAGTCGGTGAGAATTGATTCTGCTGCCTTCACTTCACTTGGATTAGCTTTGGTTTTATCGGGAAGAGTCACCACCACAGAAGTTAATGGCGTCACAAACTGATACTGTAATATCAAGAAATAAATCATTTTTTGTGATCATTACATTTTTTCATAATCAAACTCACCAGAGATTGCATTTGTCTTTACTTTTAAAGAATTTTTTCATCAAAGCAAAAAATAAATTTATCCTTATTTATTTATACCTTAAGAGAGAGATGGATAATTTTGTCTTCCAACTTTTTGATCTCTACCGGTGAATCAAGTGCATCTTTATCTCTCAGCAGTTGTTTGATAGACAAATACACCCAGAGTTTCTCCATTATTCCGGGATTTCTTGTGGTGACGGGGGTAAAGGAGTTGGAAATGGTCTGGGTGGACGCGGAGGAAAAGGAGGGCGTGGCCATGGGATAATGATTCCGTGATTGGCAGGTATACGAAGAGACACGCTGTTTCTACTTCCTTCTCCATTTACAGTCATGCCTGATTGAAGCTTGTTCAGATCTTTTACTTTTCCTACAACAACCATTTCGGTACCTTTGAAGCAAGTGTTGAAGTTGGTCTCAGTAACTGTAGTGTCATAGAGTGCTCCATCAACATAGTTGAATCAGACATTCTTCAGTAAAACGGTTGAAATTTCTTCGTAAAATCCAGCTATCTGAAGAGCTGCATCTGCATCTTCGTAGATTTTTCTTGCAAACCCGTTATTCTGTGCTGCAAGTCTTTTGACTATATCAAAATCAGCGCCTCTTCCATAGGCGAGACTGAAAAAAGGCAGTTGGGCTTCGTTTTGTTTCTTTACGTTTTCTAGTATTCTTTCAGTTATAGTTTCTCCGGAAGTGGCTTGTCCATCGGTTAGGAAAACCATTAGAGGTGCCCTTTCTTTGGTTCCACTTATTTGCATTACTTTCTGAAGACCTTCTCTTAATGAAAGATCTATATTTGTCCTTGAAAGTTAAAAATATTATTAATTTTCCCCATTAAAAAGCAGGTACTTCTTTTTGGAATATTTGTTCTTCTAAAATCTCAATTTTCAATGTGTTAATGTATTACATACTAATTTTTGCTTATGCAGAATTTTTCTTGAATTAAATTCAAATTAAAATTCACGTGTTTTGTGCTTATTGTTAATATATACACCTGTACTGTATTAGAAAAAAAGCAAGTATGATAAAAAATATAATATGTATCAATTTGTTCTTAATTTTGCCAAATATGATGAATAAGATGAAAAAATTATTCACTGAAATATTATTTTTCGTGAAGTACAGCCGTTTTTTATATATTATGTTTTTGCTTAATGCATATGAACCCCTTTGCTTTTGAATGTAAGCAGCTTCTTAGAGATAATCTCGAAATTATATAGTGAAATGGAACACCAATAGTTTTTACTTATGATCATATTATGAAATAAATGGCATTTCATTTTTTTATAAGAAAAAAATACGCTTAAATCAGCCAAAATAGCAAAGCAACCATACATATATATTTACATTTCTGAAAAATTTTCCTTCAAATTCTTTGCAAATAGGAAACTGTTCATTTTCTCATGAACTGCCACGGATGAGCATGAATATCTCCGTTTTTACGTCATAATACCGCACTTGACGTCAAAAATAAAGTGCAAATTGTTTAGCTTTAAAAATGACAATTGAATGGCATAAACTTTGTGGCAACTCATCAGAAAAATATATATCACTAATCATAAAATAGTATTATTAATAAATATCACTAATCATAGCTTTGAAGTACTTGAAAAGAAGGTTTTAAAAGGTTTCCCTATATATATCCCTATGTAAAACTTAGGTCGGCCATTTTGGCCCCACCCTAGCCCCGGGGGTCATGATTTGAACAAACTTGAATCTACACTACCTGAGGATGCTTCCACATGAGTTTCATCTTTCCTGGCCCAGTGGTTCTGGAGAAGAAGATTTTTTAAGATTTTTCCTATATATTCCTATGTAAAACTTGGGTCGGCCATTTTGGCCCCACCCTTGCCCCGGGGGTCATGATTTGAACAAACTTGAATCTACACTACCT
>PRKT01000220.1:722129-772363 GCA_003671525.1 Saccostrea glomerata | reverse complement strand
AGGATGCTTCCACATGAGTTTCATCTTTCCTGGCCCAGTGGTTCTGGAGAAGAAGATTTTTAAAGATTTTTCCTATATATTCCTATGTAAAACTTGGGTCGGCCATTTTGGCCCCACCCTTGTTTTTTTTTTAACAAATTCATGATTATCTCCCCTTGGAAAAGGGCGTGGCCCTTCATTTGAACAAACTTGAATTCCCTTCACCCAAGGATACTTTGTGGCAAGTTTGGTTGAAATTGGCCCAGCGGTTCTTGAGAAGAAGTCGAAAATGTGAAAAGTTTACAGACAGACGGACAGACGGACAGACAGACGGACGGACAGACGGACAGACAGACGGACGCCGGACAAAATGTGATCAGAAAAGCTCACTTGAGCTTTCAGCTCAGGTGAGCTAACTAGTATGCCGGCTTGATGCATTGTAGTTCATAACCTCATGAATCTTCAAAAATTTTAATCATTTCTTAAATGATAATTAAGAAAGTGTACCTCCTGTCGCAGTAGTTTGTCTTATGTAGTCTTTGGCGGCGTTTTTGTTTGAATATGATGCCTGTACAAATTCAGGTTTCCAATACGACAGCGAGGAGTCGAATGCGATGATCATTATTTTATCTTCCGACTTTATATCGTCTATAATCTTATACATGGATTCCTAAAGCTGTTCTATTTTCTTTCCACTCATTGAACCACTTTTATCCAGTACAAACACAATATCCATTGGCATCGGTTCGATTCCTTCGGGTGCCAGGAAATGCATAAAATAACCATCCATTACCTGAAGATGTGTAACTGTTTTAATAAAAAAATATGCTTTTTTTAATGTTTAGACTTATACTATATGTAAAGCAATATAATTGATATGTTTTCTTATCAATTCATCAGTAACAAATGCATGTTCATTTCTTTTTCTTTTTCAATTCTTTTTACTGACTTGCATACTTTTCTAATACTTTTGATATAAGAAGAAAAAAACGTTTTCTTAAGAATTGTAAGATTTACCAGGATATCCCCTGCATTGTCACTTCTGTCCACGTCGTACTGAACAATAAACTGACCAGAGATCCCGGACTCTTGTTCTGCTCTGGACGGCTCGTATGAAATAAAGGCTTTTGTTGGAGATATACGGTCAACCACGGCAAGCTGGTTGGTTCCTTCAAAATAGAAGAATATGATTACACTGTATTTGAGGATAACTCTTTTTAGTTTCATAATATGATCAATCCATTGGTTTGCGTGATAATTTGCAATATTTACATGCAGTGTAATTTTCTTTATGAAATCAATTAGAAATCCATGACGTTCAAATCTCTATAACACACGCGAAACCTTGTCACCGCGCGTTAGAATACACAGTAGGAAGGATATGCATTTTCAATACTTTATGAACATCAAAATGTACATTGTTTGACACAATTTAATTTAAAAAATTTACCCTGTTAAATTAACGTAAAAATACAACAAATGTGCATTTAGAATTAATTTGTCACTTTTTTTCCTCGCAATGTTCGTTTGGCGTTATTTAACTTTACGACGTCACAAACGTCACAAAGGCTCTTACGTCTATAAATCACACCAATTTTGAAGGTCGCTAAATTCACATTAAAGATTACCGAAACAAACAATTATGAAGAGGAAAAATTAAAGAATGTAAATATAAGCATTGAATTCATATTTTGGGATGTCTTCGTTCCTATAACACATCTGGCCTTGCCGACAAATTATCATACCGCGCTGAGGCGCGGTATTCAATTTGTCGGCACGTCCAGGTGTGTTATAGGACCGAAGACATCCCAAAATATGAATTCAATGCTTAATAAGAACCGAAGGCGTTTAAGATAATTATCACGAAAGCCAATCGATTGATCATCATCATGAAACCAAAAAACCTGAGTTATTTCTTATATTTGCATTCTCTTGATTCTGCAAATTCACGTTCTACAACCCCTGCTTCTGTCTTTATTTGTCCCGCCCCACATGTGATTTTTTTATATCGATGAACCAGTAGATTTTTGTAAAAATAAAGTACGTACTTTTACTATTTTGTAGTTTTGTCTAGGATAAAGAAATACTGTAAATCACTTTTTATTAGCGAGAACTTTATTTTCGCGAAATTACGCGAGACAGTGTCCTCGCGAAAATAAAATTTTCGCGTATGATAGTCTTCCTTAAGATTATATAGAGTAATAACCAGAATTCGTGAAAATTAGTACTAAAATGTAAATATTATCCTTAACAGTATCACACATCTTTTACAATCTAACGTCCACGATTTCTATCTCTGTAGATTCAAATTCTAACTTAAAATTTCAAATTTGAATATGTTCAGTTCTTTATTCCTTTGCTATGTTTATTTAGATATTTTTAATACCTTCAGGACCTTCCGTAAGAAGGTCATTTCTTATTGGCGGGGTTTTGATGGTAGTAATATTCCTTGATTCCTTGATTAAGACGTTGATTTTTAAGTCATCTACCACTTGTCCAGGATTGATGTAAATAGCATGGTTGTATAAGCCTTTAGTTCGTCTGAGTAGTTCCCTGTATGTTAACTCGAATGTCACCTTTTCTTGAGCCGCCACATTCACTTGAATTTGAAATTTGTTTGTTTCCCTAGGTCTGTAAAAAATTGTTTTGGTGATGAACTTATTAAAAAGTTTGTGATTCATTATTTTGACCTCTTATGGGTTGTCTGCTCATAACAGAGAAAAGTTGAGCTCTGTCAGGTATTTAAATATATAGAATGAATTGTACTCACTTGGCTACAATATGACCTGCACTCTGTCCTTTTGCTTTGGCAGCCTCAAATTCTTGTTTGGCTTGTTCTTTTTCTTTCACTTTGCCATTAATTTCTTTGCCATTTATTGTCCTTCAAAATATGTTTCATGACTAATACCATATATGAAAATAAACCAAAACCAATGCTAGCACAAATTACAGAAAACATCTTTCTGTAATTTGTTTTACTTACAATTTAAATGCTGTTATGAAAGCTTCATTTGGAAGAGTAAGATCGAACGCGGCTTCCCTCGCATCCGGTTCCTTATTGACAACTTTACTGGTTACTACAGTTTTGGCAAACCGGAAGTCAATTTCCGATGTGACATGAAGGTAATATACCTAAATAAATTGTGTACATTGAATGAATGGTGATATTTTTCATGTGTTGTTTAACAGCCCTTTGAAAATTGTTTACTCATCTATACTAAGACACCAGCACATGCAGTTGGAAGGCTGCAAATTTAGACGTGTACTCAGCCTTTACGGCCTCTAATCAGTGGGGATTTTATTTTTCTGACCTGCAGCACAGGTCTAAGGCTTTTAATGAAATGTAATTATCCTGCCTGAATGGTCTCCACGTCTGGCAGAGATATTTAAACCAAAGTCAAGGTTTGAATCGACAGTTTACGCCTTGATTGTAGAGCAAACGACCTAACAACTGTGCCACGTTTGCTTTCTTTTAAACCTCACAGAAAATTCTTTTGAAATCATTTCATCTTTGTTTTAATGGGAATGAATATATTGCAGCAAAGTTTTCAAGGAAGCAACCATATTAACCAATTGATTTATTTACCAATAGTATGATTCATTTGATTTTGAAATTACGCTTTGTTTTTGTTGCTTAATAATTATGAGATGTAATATAAATTAAATTAAATTTCATATGCATACAAAAATTGAAATAAACTCTTCCTTATTCTATGATGATGCGGGTGTAGATTATAATTTCTTAAGCGTCACAGCATCTTTTTAAAGTTCTAAAACATGCACCGATGATATAGAATTCTAAATCTCTGAAAATGTGGTCCATCTGATTTTATATGAACGTCATTTATAAATTATAAATAATATTTCAAGTAAAAATAATAAAAACAATTTAAACCTTCACTCCTTCAAAAAATATTGCTTTGCCTGACAAGTTTCCTACCTCTGGTGTTTTTAATTTCTGTGACGAAACAATGCACAAGAAAAAAACTCCATACGCTATGAATCCTTTATATATTCCCATTCTTTAGATTAAGACTAGATAAAATCAAAGTAAAATCATATTTATATAGCATTTATATAGCATTATTTTGAACGCATTCCATTTAAACAATAGCAAAAATAGACCTATGGAAACCCCCTGGTTATTATTATGACGTATAAATTGTCACGCTGTGTGAAAACAGCCATTTATCATTTTATGCGTTTGGTTTGTTTGTTGACATGTTGATTCAAACAGGTGTGTTTGCATGTAGGTAGAAAATGTTTATGCTTTATGTTTTAAATAATCTCCTAATTAGAGATGAAATTGAAAGGAAAATAGTACATTCATATGATTAACAAGACGATTAAAAAATTAATACATTATATTGTATATGTTTAACTTGACCTTGGAAATTTTGAATTTCAGGAAAATTTCTTAAAGGTTTTTTATGTCCAGTATACCTGCTATGTTCTCCCAGTTTGAAATAAAAGGAAAGTACCACTTAAATTGAAAGTAAATATCAATACATGCAGCAATGGCAATTTTTGTATTACGATGGATTCCAGCGTTTATAGTCCCTTTGATGAATAATACTAGTATAATTTATCGGTGAATTGTCTATCAGCAAATGAAACATATGACACTATGATAATATTTCATAATGTCTAGTTTTTATGATAAATGATTGGATTTAAAAATCCCGATAAAAAAAAGCTCAAATTAATGTTTCCTTTGGGTTATATTGTAGCAGCTGATGGAAATTGACAAACATCATTAGTGAATTTCTCTATCTCTACATCATAATACATGTAACCAAATTACGATTCTCTACATTTTATTTTAATTTAATCTAATATATATGATTTCATTAACTTATTTTTGAATTTCATTATTTTTTGAAACAGATGATATTCTAATTTTAATAAAGCTCTATATAAAAAAAAAGTATACAAATATTTTAAATTATAGTCTTCTGGTATGTATTCATTTAAATTTCATAATGGCATTTTAAAGAAACGAAAGACACTCATATTTGTTTGTTAAAGTATAGAATGTTTCACATTCTAAATAGAACCAATGTGATTTCAATACCTAATTAAACTAATGAAAATAAATTAAACAATTAATTTGTATCCTCTTTCTGCTATTGACGCAATTAATCAACTATCTTATTTTATATTGTTTTAACAGGAATAAGAATGTTAAGAATTGTGATGCTCAAATGCAATTTGGAAATTTTTATTCCGAATAAACATTTTGGATTTCCGTAATAAAGTTGTTTTAATGCTGTGATTGATAGTCTGTAGTCTAGATCTTCGACTAAAATTTTAGCAGAGGAACTTCCTGAAATTCACTATATATACTTAATATTTTTTTGTTTTATCAAACTTTCAAATTTTTGTTTTTAGATTGAAAGTAGCAGTACAGGAACAGCGTGCTAGACAGCTCGACTAGCTAATCAAGTCAAAAACTTGTATTCAATGCCGATGGAATTCTCGCGGCGCTGCCCTACACTGTACATGTTTATTGAGAAGAGAAGTGGGACATAGGTATTTGGACATTAGCTTTAGAAGAGGGTTGTTACCAAAACACGTTGTAATAAAATTAATATTATTAACAAAGCTCATTTTAAAATGACTTAAAGAAATATATCTGCCCTTATTGAAGAAATATTAATATAGAAAGCACATAGAAATTCACTTTTTAAAAAAATAAATTATGTATACCCGCTTCCGCCTTAGCTTGGGTTGAACTCTCGACCTACACAATCTCTCATAGCAGTACAGGAATAGCGCGCTAGACCACTTGCTAATCTAAGCAAGCCAAAAAACTTGCTTTCGGTTTCTATGAAATTCTCGCGGCGCTCCCCTGCACACTGTACCTGTGATACTAGGGGACAGATATAGATATCCTTGTTCAAGCTTTGGTATAATTGAACTCCTAGTATTTAGGAAATATTATCATCCTCTCGATGTCTACTTAATGTACTTGTATGTTCAACATTTATGATTTTTTTTTTTAGTTTACATACATCAAATAGAGCAGCAATCGATGACATCTCTGAGAGAACATAATACCATTGTTTGAAAAAAATATGGTTTTTTTACATTAAAAACAGAGACAAACTTCTCAATCGTTGCCATATGATCTTCCTTTTTCTCCCTAGTCTGCCACATACATGTATATTCGGAATACAGTTGTTAGACAATGACAGGTTCACGAAATAAGAGAAATGCGTGAAAATCTCATGTAGGTCGTAGGTTACAATAAAAATATTGTTTTAAAAACATTCAGATGATAGACGCCAAAGTCGCCAATTCGAGACAAAGAAAAACATTTTCGGAAAATCACCATATCCCTTTATGTTTAAAATGTCTGAATTAAAGTAGAATCTAATCAAATTTGCCACAAAGCAAGCTTCGCTGAAGTGCACTCAAATTTGTTCAAAGAAGGGCCACGCCCCTTTTCATAGGATGATATTTCAGAAAAGGGTAACAATTGCTGGCATGACTTAAAAATCTTCTCAAGAACCACTGGGCCAAAAGAGTAGAAACTTATAGGATACCTTCTTTACATAAAGTAGATTCAAGTTTGGGCAAATAATTATTCCGGTTGACTGGGGTCACAAAATACATGTATATAAAAAAATCTCTAAAACTTTTTTCTCAAGAATTGCAAAGCCATGATTAGTCATATTGATATACCTCATCCTCAGGTACTAAGATTCAAGTTCGTTCAAAATGCTGACCTCGGGGAAAGGGCTGGGCCAGATTGGGGGATCAAATTTTTACATAAAATTATGTAGAAAAAATCTCCTTTTAAAAGCAAAGCCATGTTTAGTAATATTGGAAGTATCCTTAGGTAGTGTTGATTCAAGTTTGTTCATATTATGACCCCTGAGAATAGGGTGGGGCCACAATGGGCTATCAACGTTTTAAGGTAAAAATCCATACCATGCTATGAAAATAACGGACCGACAGATTTCGTTGAAACTTCTCAGAATCTTAACTAAGTATTTGTACTTCCCAGATCTGTGTAAATTTCGGGACCAACCGGACCTCTTTTTGAAAGGATTGTTACTAAAAATAGATATTGCCTCGTGAAATTTCGGAAATGCAGTAATTAAGATAGTTATGCTAGCTTTCTGAAATTAAAAGCAAAAGAAAATTTTTAACATATGAATTATAGAGAAAAAATGCTTGTTTAACGGTTTAATTATTTTTTTAATCTGTTGATCCACTTAATATTACTATAGATAAGTATATTGTTACTTTTTATGTATCTTTAAAATCAATAAGGTTGAATGATTTTCTTTTTAGATATATATACATTTATTTCCAATAACATACAACAAATTTTGAGGCAAAACTTCCTCAGAAGCCCTCGGTTAATACCTCACCTGGGGTGCCAGGAGCTCCCTGGATCGGTATATTTTTCAATATTCAATTTATAAAAGTTTACATAATAGAGAAAAACATGGTTATTTATCGCAACTAATATTTCATTTTCACAAAAAGACATAAATATTTCATTGAAAAACATTTCATATTAAATAAATATATAGATAAAATATCAATTTAATTACATTGTGTATAGAAAAATAAAAACTTTAGTTCGTCTGCTAACTTTTTTAAGAGATAGTAATTAGATTTAACACTTTTTGCATTCTTTGCTATTGCATAATACTGATACAAAGACGATTTCAAAAAAATTAACATTGCATTTGCATTAACTATTTCGTTTTGCAACCTACATTTCATTTTATATTTATAAATTTTGTATCCCACAATTGATATGACTTTATTAAAAACCATTGTTGTGTAATTGAACTCATTATAAAATCCTACAACAATATGTTTCCAAGATAGATTTAAATTCAATACTTGAGATATTTTTTCCCATACTCTTTTTGAGTCTGTACATTCAAAAATTAAGTGTTTAATATATTCTACTTGCCCGCAGGATATACAATTTTTTGTCACCTCTTTATTAAAATTACTAACATGATAATTACAATTCAGTTGGTTGTGTAAAAGTTTAAAATTGAATTCTGCTATCTGTTTATAAAAAATATTTAGTATCTTAGCTGTATAGATATTTTTCCATTGACCATTCATTATATTGAATTCTTTTGACCATTTAGTTTCCATTATTGGTTTTTGTTTCTTTTTAGAAAGTAAAACTTTATGATAAAATCCCGATTTTTCAAATTCTGGCTTTTTACTTTTCCCTTGAAAATAAAAATACGGGTTTTTTTATATTAGTGTTTTTTACATTACAGTAATCTATATTTAGTTTTTCAATCGCTTTTTTCATGATAAGATATTCGCACAAGTAATTACTCTTTGATTCAATGATCTCTTTACTTCTGTAACATTTTTTATACCTTTTGTTGTAAACTGGTTAAATGAATTAATATCTGAAAGAGTTCATAATTAAAAGGGTTAAGTAAGTCAAATAATAAAAAAAATTATTTGTTTGATGTAATCTGACTGACCTGTCAAAATCACCCTTACACAATAATTTTTTTCAGCACTTACAATATTTTTTCTCGTTTCCATAGTATAACTTCTATAGGATGTTTCTTGATTGAAATTTTCATGGCGGATCTAGGGGTGAGTGTGTGTGTTCTCCTAGACATCGCAGAGTTATTAAATGTACATACTAAACCAAGCATTACAATTCTCTGTCATCCTTGGACTTTCAGTAAGACGTGTTATTCTCGGCACTAGTGTCTTTCAAATGGCGAATAGAATTTCATTGGTTAAGAAATTAATAACATCAGGGGCTTTAAATCGTTGTTGACAATGATGAGACAACTTAATCCCTTACTTCTTTCTCATATGTAACCCTGTTATTGGAAATTGGGTACACTCCTTGACATTTGCCCGAATATTTTGATATGGATCCAGTGAGCATTTGTTCCATGAGTATTGACACAGATTCCCAAACCTGTAATTGTCTGAGCTGATGAACATCATTATAAGTACTGAATATTAATTAGTATGTATAATTGTATATTAAAGTACAGAAACATTGTAGCTGAGAAATAGTACATGCATGATGAACATGGTCTAGTTTTAAAAAAAAATCTTTCTGTTGCTCTGTGCCTAAAATAAAAACATTTAATCAAGACATCCAAGAAGGTTCAATTTGACCTGTACTGGAGTTTAGGCAATTTAATTATTCTTCTTCAAAATTGTATTCTAACTGAATTTTGCATACTGGTCAAATACATTATCTGGCTTTTTGGAACTGTGTTGCACAGTGCATATTGATGTTAAATTAGATAAATGTGTAGGTGTATATATTATTAAGCTCAATATGATATCAAAAACTATTTATGTAGGAAAAGAAAGATCCATATGAGTGAAATATAAAATTCTCGAGAGGGTCGCTAAACATCATACAAACAACAAACAAAACGTCCATTTAATTTGCATATCAAACTAAACATCTCACAACAGAAGCATTGTACTTCAATTAAGTATGCACATCTAATATTTTTCAACAGACCATGGACATATTAATACCCTTCCTTTTTAAATTAAACTTTTGTGTCAAAACACTAATATGTTTAAATGCTTTGTACAACCATTTCTCACATTTTAAGTACAGTGTGGGCTGCTTGAAAACATGGAAAATTGCTTTTTCATGTGAAAGAGAAATTATATTTTTTTCAAAAAAAAAACCCATTGTAAACAGAGATACTCTGGAATTAATATTAACGAAAGAATGCTTATTATTGAAAGTATCTCATATGGAAAAGTACTGAAATTCACTTAATATTGATAATCATTTAAGCATGTCAAAATAGGTGCTTTTGATGTCGATAGAATATAATTCTTGTGGCGCTGCCCTACTCTATTCAGTCATTGAGAAGGGAAGAGCAGTGAAATACAATTATTGGACACATATCTTATGAGGATCGTAACCGTTAAACATTTTAATGAAACTTAAATAAATTTAAGGTAGGTCCCAACTTGTAGAATTAATTGGTTAACAATACAAGTCTTTTCCTAATTTACACTAAGAGATACTCTATCTAATCAAAATCACAAAAATAGATAGATCATCTATATTTTTACTGAGATAGGGTGTGAAACACTCATGTAACCTCTTGGATAATATCGAATAATTACAGACAACGGTACAAATTATCATATAGAAAATTAATTTCCGTCAAAAACGAAAATAGGAAAATCTCACATGCACAGTATACCAATTCTACACAAATGAAAAAGTATTATTTAATGACATAAAAGCAAATTATTTGCCACGTTTTCTGTAAATAAGTATCAGATATATTCCAACTGCATCAATACAATCAACGTAATACATTGTATCAATATACCAGTGACCTCTTAGACGAAAATATACTGAGTCTGAAATAACCGGCATTTGACCTCGCACTTGTGTTTTATATCGATTAAATTTTCTGCTACAAATTGTATAAATTTTAATCCTTGCACAGAAATAACCATTCATCTTTATACATCCCTCCAACATTCCTGCAGACGTTATTTACGTTTTTGTTTATGCTAAATGTACAAATACCGTAATTTTAAAACCGAAAACAGCTAAATCCGGCTTCCGGTGTACCCCGAGTAGGCCTCTACTTTAAAGCACATAACATTTACAATCTCTCTTAAACTAACATACTTTCCAAAGTGAAAAATAGAAAATTAGAAAGAACATTCACTTAGGAATATCTACTCCCACTCATACCCGACACTGAATTTTGCGGAATCTGTCTCTTGGCAGGACAGACGCAGCTCGTTAGACCAATTGGTTGTCTAGGAAAGTCTTTGCTTTCAATGCGGATGGAATTCTTGAGGCACCACCCTACACCACATGGTAATTGAGAATTGATTGATTGTATGCTGTTTAACGTCTCCTTCGAGAATTTTTCACTCATATGGAGACGCCACCACTTCCTGCGGTGGAGAGCTGGAAATTTTGTCCTATGCTCGGCACTCGGGGCCATTGAGAAATGAGGGATTTTTTCCTGCCAGCACCAACTGTGACACGGGACCTCAGTTTATACTGTTTCATTCGAAGGACCGGTCTTTCCGTCCCACAGTGGGATTCGAACCCGCGACGTAAGGATCAACCCCTTTCTTCGCTACTCTATAGCAAATGCTCTTATTACTGCGCCACAGTTGCGAATTGAACAAAGATACGGCTATTTGTTAGAGGTTCGTTTCAGGTACACATTAGATGATCGTTATTTATACATATTATAATGAAATTGTTTAAAAGCAAATACTCTTAAACAAACAAAGCCACCCTAAGTTAAAGAATAGCAATAAAGAAAGCGCTGAAAAATTTACTTTATAAGGATACTCACTCCCACCCCAACCCAAATATAAAAAAAACACAATCCTTTAATAAGAAATAAACTTGTATTTGTAAATGTTACAGGATAAATTTAGATGTCCTTCGATATTTCTTTCTAAATAATAAATACATCATTCACGGCAACATAATACTTTATAAATATTCTACTTACAGCTCAAAAGTACAGCTGTTCGTCTTTAGTTTGCCATAAATGTTAGACAATGACGAAGTTCACGAAATAAGAGAAATGTTTGAAAAACTAATGAAGGTAATTGATTACAATAAAAATATTGTATTAAGGGCTGAGTGTCAACACATTAACCATATCATATATAACTTAATGTCTTAGATATGATAACTATATATAAGCTGTCAACTATCATTTGGCAAAGAAAAATTTCAAAAATTTGAGTTTTAAATTTGATCCTTTTTCTTAATCTTCATATGGAACTCTTCTTCTAAAGGAGATAAAAAAAATAGTCTGAAAATGGCCACAACCACCCAGCTCCTTTAAAAACATTCAGATAAAAGACGCCAAACTCGCTAGCACCTGACAGAAAAAAATCTTTGGAAAATCACCATGTAATTGCACATGCCTTAGTTTTTGAAATGCCTTAATTAGAGCAGACTCTATGTACTCTGTACTACATTTTAAGCATGCCAACAGATCTTCATTTTCTACACTATTGTTTATGGGATTTGAACACATGACTTACATGTATTTACAATCTGAAAAATAAAAAATGATACCTAATCTCTTAATAAAAGAATGAAAAATAAATTACACTCTAAAGCAATTATCAAAAACAGTAACGAATTATCCTACTTCCCGTAATACAGTTCACTAAGTCGATGCTTGTATTTAAAACATTACTTAATATATATTTTTCAGAATCAAAACCACATTTAAAATTTGTTGTTTATTGTATGGCAGATATTGGGCACATAGGTCAGATAATTGTATTTCAACGTAAACTTTGGGTTTGCTGAAAAGCTTGGCTCAATCCCTACAACAGCATTTTATGCATCATCCGAAACGGCAAGTAGCATGCTTGGTTTGGGCTATTCACTATCATACTACCAACACACCAACGTATAATTTCATATACAACTTTTTACTTAAAATTGTATAAATCAAAGTAGTATTCAATCAAATCAAGGTAACAACAATTAATATCAACGCAGAACAGTCAACGTCATATTCCACAACCAACTTGAGGTTGACAAAACGACTTCATTGCACTCCGTGTTGACAACTAAAATAAAGGTCTAAGGATTCCTGTGTCTGTTGACAGCTAATGGTATCTGAAAGTATCAAACTTAAACGGCAAAAACACTGAAAAAGTCAAACAAAGTACTGATTAATTATTCGGCGTTGGGTGGGAGGGTAAATTTTCTAAACCGTCTGCTGGTTATGGCTTTGGTTGAAAAATGAAGTGTAGATGCTGTAATTTCAGAGTATAATACGGGATGTCTGTTATGCAAATTATCCAACGTTTCCGTGCCCTGGCATCCTCTACTAGCAAGACAGTGATTCTTAATAATTATCACGGTTGATAAATTCTACGTTTCTCAAAAAAAGAAAATTATTTACGTTACAGGGTCAATTATAATGGAAGTGTAATTGTTATATTTTTGTAAGTCGTTGATTGATCATTTGAAAGTTTGTTTGTCAAAAGTGTTTTTTTTTCACAAAAATGTATCAAATAAAACAAGCAAGCTCTCTATTGAAAAAAATAGTATTCATCAAGCAAATTAAAGAAGAAATTAAATCTTTGTTCAATTTCGCCTGAGAAATAAAAGAATGTCATTCAATGTGCGAAAAATTGATATAAAAAAGCTTCAATCTCCTACATTCCATGGCACGTTTCCCATTTGTTGGTTAGAATCATGTGATAATTTTATTGGAATATAAAAGTCATTCCTGACAAGAAAAAGACCACTCGTGTTTTGAGGATCGTCGTTGAACAGACTCAGTGGTCATCACTATATAAAACAAGTATATACTGACAAAACGTCAGAAATACTCAAGCTGTAGAAATTAGGAAGTGTCATTAATATCCTTAAATTTTATAAGATGAGAGCTATTGGGTTCAATCTTCTGCATGTTGAATAAAGTACATGTACATGAAACAAAATTCAAATATTGATTTTAATTAGAAGAAATATAATTAATCGTACTACTTTTTAAGAAGAATTTACGTGACACAATTTCAGGAATATTTACATTTAGCATACATTTTTTGTATTTTTTTTTTTTTTTTGCATAATGACGTACATCACATTCAATATATACATCAATCTAAATAGCTTGCTAAAAGCCTGTAGAAAAGTTTTTCAAAGTGGAAATTAGGGCGGGGGGGGGGGGGCTCCGGGCTCCAAAAAATCTACGTGACTACGGGTTCATCCATCGCTGCAATTAAACCACGGCCAAAATGTATGATCCTCTCCTACTCTGGACCGTGGCTTACTGAGCGGTATATCGAATGTAAGAATCCAAAAGAAGTTATTATAAAATAGGTTCCGTTACCAAAGGTTGATATAATACTAGAATTTAACATTGATTTTGTGCTATTATTTTACTGTCACTCAAAGTACAAATCATTTGCAGGCCTATGAAAAGCAATTTTAGTTGGGGGGTACAGCCATAAATTTTCTGACCATGCGTTGTAGAATTGTTAACGATGGGGTAACCTGCGTCACCTTTCAGAGTCTGCAGTGGACTCGTCCAAGGATGCTTTGTCGGCGACTGTATAAAGTTACCTGAGATTCCTACGCGAAGGAAAGCGCGAAATTTTTGTATAGAAACTGTTGCGGCTGCGGAGCTTCACTCATTGTTCATTCGCCATAAAATAGAATCCGATATTTAACACTTAATATCTTTGAATATACAGACGTTTTCAAGTTAAGCTTCATTTTTGTTTCTAGAAATATTTTTATCTATTAAAATAATATATTTTTGTGTTTTTAAACTAAGTAAATCGATGACCTAGCATCGTTTTAGATAACTCAAGCCCCTCTAGGGCTTGAGTAAAAAACAAATAATTTCACGTCTTTGTTATATATAAGTTAGAGTAATGGAGGCGAACGATAATTTAACCGTGGCAAAAGCGAATGTGTCACAACCAATAATGACGGACGCTATGCTAATCTCCGTTGGAGGAACGATTGTTTTTGAAAACCTAATTGCAATGGTGATCTTATACCGATGTAAAAGACTAAACTTTCAAATTAAGGTTCTGTCGATGAATTTGGGGATTTCAGATATTTCCACGGGTGTTAGTTTGTGTTTTCCTCTGAACTCTTACCAATATGGAAATAATTGCGAATTCAAAAAATATATTGCATTTATATGTGTGAACGTGTCTTTGTTCACTGTAACAATGTACAATCTTGACCGCTGTTTTGTCTTTGTATTAGGTATGAAGTATTATAGATACGTTAAGAAAAACCGATTGGTTTGTCTTTGCGTGATGTTTTGGGTTCTCGGCGCATTGACGGCATACTTAATGTTTTACAGCGAAGACGATCCCTATAAGATTGGGTGTGGATTCACATACGAAATGAAAAAGAACTACATTAGCCAAGGCACTAAATATCTTCTTTTGTCCACCATATTCTCCAACATCGTCATGTACATTTTCTTGCTCCACCATATTCGTAAAATCACGCGAAAGACTGGAGACATATCGTCTGCTACCTCTGGAATCTCAATAGAACAATCTCGAATCGCCAAGAAAATTTCAGTCATTACGATTACATTTTTGGTCATTGCCACACCTTTTTATGCCAGCCTTACATTCCCTATCTTGGATTACAGTACACCATTTGGAAAAGCCGTCCACGCCGCATGCGGAATATTATTGTGCCTGAATAGTGCAATGAATCCAGTGTTTTATATTTGGAGGATGACAGAACCCCGTTATCACCTCAAACTTTTACTTATGTTTTGGAATAGGGCATACTGCGACAAGCTGACACGAGAACACAATTCAAATACTGCTTCGTACAATATAACTAGTTCTCCAAAAATGAACAGTTCCATCACTAAATATTAATGTATGCCAATCCTGACATGGGTAGCAGCAAGGATTTTTTGAAAATATTTTGAAATTCAAGAATACTTCGGCAAAGTATGTTGAATTGAAGTATACGTTTGTTCTTATATTATCAGTCGAAACATACATTGAAATTTTCCAAGCAACTACTAGGGTTTAAATTTCTTGAATATATTAGAATTCCTTTCTTTGTATTCATATGAATCAGAATTTATTTAAAATTTTATACGTCAAAAGAAGAAAACACTTGATGTTACATTTATTGACGACGTATTGTCAATTGATAATGTTTATGCCGAACGATATATCCCGATGAACTTGATATAAAAGATACCACAGAGTCTTACACATCAATCGTCAACTTTCCTTTCATGCAGTAATATGCCATTATAACCTGCATGCGAGGTTTATAAATCTGTACTGATTCATAAGCAAGAGAACGCTTTGAACAATTTCTGAGGCGGGGTAAGTAATTGACAAACAAGTTGATGAAACAAACGTTAGGTCATTATCTTGCACATCTATCTGTCGACGGTTTGTTCCTGTCATTTTGATTCATGACAATAAACACACGGCGAGTGTGATCAGTCTCAAATCTCAAGATACTGAGTAAGATTTTTCTTTAAGAAATTTTCTAGTTGTCATTGTACATGTTTAATTTTAAGTATGTTATAAAAATTAATTTTTAGACAATAATTTTGTTATAAGATGTTCTTTTCAAATGCTGACGATTGACTTACTTTAAAGAACTATTCAGAAACACGTACTTTTAGTATTGTTTGTGCTATGTTACAACGCGAAATGTTAAATCAACGCCAAATGTGGTAAAATGGGATTATTACATTTTGCGTTTTAATATATTGCGTTGAGATCAAAGCAAAATGTAGTGAAGCAAAATATTTCAAACAATTTTTTGATTATTATATTTTGCGTTATTACATTTTGCGTCTAGATCAACGCATAATGTAATAACGTACTTTTTGTTTTTACATTTTGCGTTAATCAATTTTTGCATTTAAGATAGCGCAAAGTGTAATTAATCAATATGTTATAAAACAAAATATAATTTTTGTTGGATGGTATTTTAACACAAAACATCACTAATGACAAACCATGAAAATGAGACCAATATTACGGCTTTTAGAGACATTTCTAAAGCTTGGTGTATCTTTTTTTCTAAGTTTTACTCTGTTTCTGACATTTAATATTATTGAATACAATAAATTTAAAACATTAAGTCTTTTTATGAATCAGTTTCATTAATTCATTAAATACCTTACCAATAACATGTTTTATAACCAAAGATTGACTATATGTCCATTAAATTTTTTGATAATTTACGCATTTTCCTATCGTTTCTTTTCTTCGCCCACTACTCAATTGAAAATTATTCTTAACCTGGCTGACCAAAAGTTACAACACGAAAAGTAATAATCCAAAAATCGTATTTTTACATTTTGCGTTGATCTCGATGCAAAATGTAATAATGCAAAATGTAATAATCCGAAAAAGAGCGCTTTTATATTTTGCGTGATTCTATTTGGCGTTGAATTCGACGCAAAATGTGATAACGCAAAATTCAATTATCCTGATTAATTACATTTTGCGTTATAATTACATTTCGCCTTGTTAATTTACAGTGCTAGTTTAATACGCTGTAAATGTATTATTTTTTAGCGTGTACGATACAGAATTTTCGTTGAAAATGATTTACTGTATTTTTTAATATAAATTCAAATAGATACAAACAAAAAACTTGATGGAGCAAAAGCTTCTTTCCACAAAAGATGCGACATAGAATACACAGCTAAAATTTATACGTTCAAATTACTAATAAGTGCTGTGTCGGTCCTTGGAATAGATTTTTGTGGTGGATATTTAATTTTAATTGTTATTATGTGACAAGTACTTCCAAATATTAGTTGTTGTTCAAATATTTGTACATAATTTACATGAAAGGGTACTCTCGAAGTCAATTAACTATACTTTGTTGTATTTGAAAATCTTCAGTTGAATGAAAAGCTTTTAATAATATGATGTATTTCGTATGAAAAACTCTTATCTTAGCTTTAGTGTTTGTCAAGTATTTATAATTCTACCACGATTATTGAAAGCATCAAAGGAAACTGGCGGACATTATTCTCCATTCTACCACGATTATTGAAAACATCAAAGGAAACCGGCGGACTTTATTTCTTAAATAAATCACGAACGTCATCAAAAAATTATCAGATCAGAAACACGTATCAAATCTGAACAATTCAGATGAATGTTTGGCTGTAGAATGAAATACTTGTTTAGACCGCATCGATGTGTCGTCCTTTGCAGTATAAACACTGTAAATTGCATCAAGTTGCTGATGAATTTCGGTTTTTATAGCTAAGCGGGGCTATTCCACGGAACTCCCTACACATTAAACAACGTGATTTTTGCAGTAAAACAGGAACATGATTTTGTTATTGTATATTCATTTTAACTGATCAATACATATTACGAACAAATTTGTAATTTAAAAAGGCTATTTTTAATGTAACGAAAGCTCAAATCTTCTGCATTCTATACACAGGTAAGCAAACAAATTTTACCTCTGGTGTTAAATGAAACAGCGTTATCGAGACATGGTGATCTAATTCGTATCTCTATAGAGGAAACGATTATCCGTAGTTAAGCGATTGTAGTTATACATGGTAGAATAGAAATAAAGTCCTTGCTGTCGTGAATGATGCAGAATAACCTCCTCGGTCTCGAAATGTTGTTTGAAATATAAAAGCCTCGGCTAACGCCTCGGCTTTTATCTTTCAAACAACATTTCTCGAGCTCGGAGGTTATTCTGCAACATTCACGAAAACGCGGACTTCATTTCTTAAATGTTCATGCACCAATTATTTTTAGAATGATACTTCTGGCTAACGATTTCTAAATATCTATAGGCCAAGACGGTTTCATTTTGGGATCACTCGTAAAAACGTTTAGAAATTCCATTCTCTAAAAAGATCAAATCTGCTACTGTAACAATTTGTCAGTGAAGATTTTGAATTTTGGTCAGATACCTCAGAAATATTTTGTATGATGATCAGATGTTTCTAAAAAGTCTTTTTTATGTAATGTGCATTTTTTTTCTTGTTAATGGTTTTGTAAAATAAAAACGTATGTAAATAAAATAAAAAGTATAAATACTATTTATTTATTTTTAGCAAGCAGAGATCAGAATGTAATACTAACCTTTTTTTCTTTTTTTTGTGTTGGGGTTTAATAATTCTTAATGTTTTGGAAAGAGGTTCCACTAAAGCTGAGATGTATTTCAGTTGGAAATTGTGTTTTTTTGGGGGCTAAAAAATCACGTGTATTTATGGATTTTAAAAAAAGATCTTATAAGCCTACTGTGAAACTTGAATATAACGAACACGGATATAGCAAATTTACGGCTATTGCGATTTTTTATTCACGTCCCGGTCAATGAAAATAAAAATTGTCGTATATAATGAACACGGCTTTAACGAATTTACGGCTATAACGAAATGATTTTAAGACCCACCCACTGACGATATTTTAACACATTGTATTTTTAGTATAACGAATGATTTTCATTACAAATTAATATACATGTTCATAAAAATTTAAAATTTGTGCTTCAATGTTTAGATGATAGTGATAACGGGCTTACGACAAAAACAAGTCAATCATTCAGGTGTACTGAGTTTTGTTCTTCATTATCTTCACTTTTATATCCATCTTATTTGATTTTTGTTCACAACAAATATAAAAGGTTAATTCTAACTCGATAATTATCAGTACCAAGATGTCTTCGCCGTCTAGAAGGCAGAAAGCAATTTCAATAGAGACTAAATACGAGATTATTCGAGAAGTTGAAAAGGATGACCTTGCTAAGAATGAAATTGCTTCAGGGTTTTACCGAGTATTTTAAGTACAATCTTGAAGAAAAAAAAAAGGAGATTGTAAAAAAAAAAAAAAAAAAAGTATCAACAGGAATGAGTCCATGAAAACGTCACCGGTCCCTTTCACATGAGGCGGTAGATTCCGCCTTATTAGAATGGTTTAATGAAAAGAGACAAGAAAAAAATTCCATAAATGGTCCTATACTCCTTAAAAAATCAGATGACCTTTCCAAGAAATTTTCAAATCTAATACAGGGTGGCTGGATCGCTTAAAAATTCGACATGGGCTCGTGTGTCGTACGATAACTGGAGAGAGCGCAATGGAGTCGTTGGCAATCGTTGATCCTAAAAGCGTTGACAAATGGAAGGAAAAACTGCAGCAGATCTTACAAAATTACAATTCTTATCATATTTTCAACGCAGACGAAACTGGGTTATTTTGCAAACTTCTACCAGACTGTGAGACAGAACTTTACAAATGAAAGGTGAAAAGTTTTATGGGGAAAGACCAAAGGAGAGATTGACGCTCATGGTCGAGGCAAATATGAACGGGACAGAAAAAATACCCCTGCTAGTCAAAGGAGAATTTCAAAACCCCCGATGTTTTCAGTGGGTTAAACTGCTTCCCGTAATGTACAACAAAAAAGCTTTGATGGTTAGCTCTATTTTTGAAGAATGGATATGAACTCTTGACGGCAGATTTCTAAAAGAAAACGTATGGTGCTTTTATTTTTTGACAATAGTGCAGCCCACCCGAAAGTACCTCATCTAAAATCCATCACTCTGAAATTTCTCCCTCTGCATACTACAACCAATGGACCAGGGTATTATCAACAACTTGAAAATAAAATTTCGTCAGCGCCTGATAAAATGCATACTTCAGGATAGATCATACTTCGATTGTTTATTATGTAAGTACCGGTTTTAGTCCCTGATGCTATAAATGTCATTGTTACCTGTGTTATCTAAGCATAACGTTTCATTCTTTAATTGATAAATAAACATATGAATATTAATTAACATTTTAAATGCATTACTTTCAGTGTGACGAAAAGAAAAAATTCAACGTGTTGATGTCAATTAGACTTCTAACGTCGGCTTGGAGTGACGTAAGCTTGTCATGCATTTCAAACTGTTTTGGAAAAGCAGGTTTTGAGGACAAAAGAGTAGAATGTTGATAAAGATAGTTGTGATGATGAGGTCAAAGGAGATGATGACATTAAATTAACATTGTTTGCTCAGAAATTTAACGGATCCTTCGATGATATTGTTCGTGTGGACGAAACTCTGATCAGTGTTGAAATAAGATCCGAAGATGACATCGTTAACGATGATCAGTTAGCGCGGAAAGTGACAATGACGATGAAATCATTGAACAGATTCCCAAATTTGGACGATGATAAAACTCTATTCACACCTTGAGGCGATGTTTAGAAGCAAGTGCAGATGTTCCAGAGGTTTTCTGTACCTTCTTATGTGAAATTTAGAAGTTCGTGAATATCAGTAAAACAAAACAGTCAACTCTTCACGATTACTTTAACACCGCATAACGAGATATTTGACTTGCAGACACCTGTAAATACCCAATTACTCTTGTAAATCACTTTGTATTTAAGGACATACGCAACGTACATGTACCTTACCTACTGATAATTTTTTAAGATGTTCTTAATTTAAGATTATCGTGTCATCAGATGTTCATAGACAAAAAATCAGCATGCTTTAACAGAAGTTTTTGAAAAATATTAATTGATGAAAGTTTTTGGATAATTCAAAGAAAAATATATAAAAAATACTAAACATATAATGTAGATGTTTCTTTTATCCTAAATTGTTATAGAAAAAGTATACACCATACATAGAAGTTAAAATATAACATACAGTTCCTTCAAGATTTGGAACTCCTTAGAAAAGGACAAAAAAATTCAAACTATGTTGCATATGACCTTAATTCGTAATTATTTGCCACAATAAAAAATTGTTCCGGAAATAAAATACTCGAAAATCACATATTTTCGTGGGTTCAAATTTTCATGGTTTGAGTAAAACTCTTGGTTCGTGTGGTTGAAGAATTGTTGAGTTGTTATGAATGTCACATTTTACATTTCGTTGTGGCCATGAATTCGTGGGGCTCTTCATACCTCGAAAACAAGGACAATTAAACCGCCACGAAAACTTGTGACTTCACAGTATATATTTTCGTGGTTTTAAATTTTTTATTTCTTAAATGTGTATCCGGTAGCTTGGGTATAAAGCAAAGTGATGATCATGAAAGGTTTTTTTCTTCTATCTAAGATGCAGAAATTATATAATATTAAGTGATAAAATGTAGATATTATACACAATTCTAAAAATATGCATCTCATAGAGTAAAAATACTGTATCGCAATTTTTGTAACTGACGGTTATATCAATTTATGTATAAATATACGATAGGTAGAAGTACTGTTACTTGACTGTTTTATAACGAATTCGCTATAGGATTTCTTGCGAATTCGCTATAAATGTATCTCGAATTACGGTTATAGCAAAGTTTTTTCTTGGGTCCCTTGAAATTAGCTATGAAAGAGTTTTCCTGTAAAAGCATTTTACGCGCTGCTCGCAAAAATTTATGCTCTGCTAACTTTACTTATAAAGCAGACTTTGCGCAATTAATTATATATGGTGTTTAATGTCCCTCTCGAGAATTTTTTTTCTTACATGGAGACGTCACCATTTGCAGGTGAAGTTTAGAAAATTTTGTCCTAAATCGGCACATAGGGCATTGAGCAGTGAGGGATTTTTTTACGTGCCAGGACCTATTGCGACACGGAGACTCGGTTGATACGGTCTTATCCGAAGGACCGGTCTCCACGTCCCACAGTGGGATTCAGGCCCGCGATGTGAGGATCGACTCCTTACTTCGCAGCTCTAGAGCAGACGCTCTAACCAGTGTACCACGCAGGCGACTCTTTACAGAGTGTAGTGGTCTTAAGGCTAGCCGCTAGCCTTGTAAGATTTTTAATAGTATATTTTGCAATGAAATTTAAAATTTCCTGGCTAAAATCAGTGCATTCAGTTGTCGAAATAGAAGGTGATGTTTGTAGCGCACTGGTTTATGTTTTATGACCGCGGATTTCAATTGGTTTGATGAAAAAAGTTGAAGAGCACTGTAAGTAAGACGTTATTTGACTTTCAGCGTAAACTAAAATTCGTAAAATATTTTACAAGCTTTTCTTACACCCTATCATATGTTGCCCGTTTTTTCATGAAATATTTTATTGACCAAGTCAAGGACCCCGTGTGACATTCTAACTCACAGATGTACATGTTCAATCTAAACCTAAAATTTTACTTCAAAGTAGAAGTTGATTTTTCAAAAAATATATACATGTAAATAACACAATTCATATTCAGTGTCTATGAGAACAAGACATTATATATGTTTCTAAGATGCAACTACCAATTTTTTATTGAGTCAAATGCTGACTGACGTCTTTCATACTAATTGTTAGTCCATTATCTACACGCTGAGTTGAGAACAGATTTTCCCATTATTTTTGGTCATAACAAGGAGCACACGGTGGGTGTGACCTGTTGGCAGGGGATGCTCACTCCTCAATGGCACCTGATTCCACCTCTTAAAATGTTTGTCTCTTCCCTCTACATGTATGTTGAGGAACTTCTTGTTGAACATAAATCTGTTGAATTGTAATTATGATGGATTAAACACTATTAAATTAATCCATTGCCTTATTTCTATCATTACTTTTGTGTACAAATGATTTTTTCAGACGTTTACTTCAAAAAACAGTTACTACATATACATGTAGATTATAAAATTTACAAATATATATATTTTTGTAAGCAAACATTATCTTTTAACCTAAGTTTTGTATTTTGAATTTCTTGTCATGGGGAAATTGATCGTCTCTTTCCCCCAATTTTGCGATTTATTAGAATATGAATGAAATTAATTTTTCTGAACTTTCTTTGCATATTTCATTGATTAAAGTCTTTAGATGTAGAGTTGAAAATGTCTGTCCAAAAAATAAATCTATTTATAACATTTTAGACAAGAAAATTTCGATATTCCACGAATTAGATTAATTTACGCAAAAATCTGCTGATGCATCATTTAGTTCTGGTTAATTTTCTAAAACTTCAAAATATGGATATTGACTTTCAATTTAAATATTATTCTTTTGAAGGTCATTAACATACGACTCTGGCAGCCAAACTTGTTGAATTAAACATTTCCACGTGCAAATCGTTGAATTCTTGAAATAAAACGACTGTATTGTACTTTGATGCATATCCCATATCTATTCACAATTCTTCTGAAGTTTTCCTAAAATTGTTGTATTTTTAATTTTCACAAAGGTTTTTGGGTTGAGCCATTAATTGATAGGTCTGCCCCAGCTCCTTTGTTTCTTGCTTTGTCAAATAATGTAAAACTGCTTCTTCTAATAGTCAAATGCACAACTCCATTCAGAACACAACAAAAAAGGATGCTGAATCAGAAATTAAGCACATCATTTCCTTAAGGTTGCAACTTCCATAGAAATCATGCAAGTATAATTCATCAAGTATCAGTGTGAAAGTGATGTGACTTTTTTCTTTAATAATACACTAGAAAATGCATAATCAACAGACCGAATTATTTGATGCTTTTAAAGAAGGCCTTCATCACTTTCGTACTAAACTTTACTAGGTTCCCTCCTTTTTTAGACTTTGAAGAAGTTCAATCAATTTTTTTCTTGATTTACTACAGAATACATGTTAGTGTATGTGATTAGCATGTTGGAAGAAAATAATTCTGATTCAAGCCATCGGTTCCTTGAGCTTTTTGAAAATCTTCATTGAACAATGCCCCCTCTTTCCCCAATTTTTGTTGCAGTATAGTTAAATAGGGTGATCTTGTAGTTAATGAATAAAATTTAGTTTTGAAATATATTGGAACTTATTTTACAAGTCAGTTTTCTTCGAGCCAGTCGATTTTTTTCTGACTGTTCTACATCCCCACCCCCCCCCACTTTAAAAAAAACGATGCTACCTACCTGGTTAATTTTACTTAATGGTGTTCACCGAAAATGCTTGGTTTTGCCCTCAAACTGGAATTGTTCTTAAGGGCCTTGAATTCTTGGACCAATTTTATTTTATTAATCAAACTTAATTTTTTTAAGAAGGCAAGGTTGTGTGGTATGTACTTCATCTACATCTATCTAGTTCATGTTAAAAAAAACCTAGCGATGTTTGACGAAATCCCATTCAAGGTGTAAAAAAGCAGTTTAAAATACTTTATATACTCTACTTAAGATATTTTTGCACATAACACGCTCCATATTGAAGATCTGAAGTCGCTATTTTGTAAATTTTCACCCAACCTAAAATGTCCGGTAGGATAAGTCGTTACTGTTTTTTGATAATTGCATTAGAGTTAAATTTATTTCCGTTCGTTTAGTCTTATTTAAGAAATAAGATGGGGTATGATTTTAGATGTTTTGTCAGAGTGTAAATACAGGGTAGTCATGTGATCAAATCCTTTAAAGAATAGTGTAAGCATTATTCTCCTCAGCAGAGAACTGCACTTTAGATTAAACCAAAACATGGAGCAATAACAGTCTACTCTAATTAAGACATTTCAAAAACTAAGGCATATGCAATTATATGGTGATTTTCTAAAGATTTTTCCCTTTGTCTGGAACTGGCCAGTTTGGCGTCTTTTATCTTAATGTTTTTAATACAATATTTCTATTTTAACCATATACCTTAACTAGATTTTCACGCATTCCTCTTATTTCGTTAACTTCGTCATTGTCTAACAACTGTGGCAAACGAAAGAGGGTAAAAAAGATGATATTGCAAAGATTGAGAACTTTGTCTCTCATTTTTAATGTTAAAAAATTCATTTTTTCGGTGCAGAGAGTTTATGTCCTCTCATTGATGTCATCAATTCTTGCTGCTATAGATGTATGTAAAGTATAAAAAGTCCACATGTATATCATTGACGTTTTGAAGAAGTCTTCACGAACAATCATACTTTAGAGCGGTTAGTAGAATATATAGTTATAAAGTTCATGTTGCTGTGAATGATGTAGGAATGCCTTGAATTTATTATTTGGAAAAAAAGTTCGACCGACAGTTTTTCCTGCAACATTCACAAAAACAAGGTTATATCTGATAATTAAAGCACATTGTATTTGATATCTTGGTAGGGTGGTAGTGAATATCCTTTTAAGGTAGAACTCCTCTCTGGTTTCCGAATAGACGAAATATTCAATGTATATTTGCTTATATGTCTTATATATTTAAGTGAAAGAGATTATATAAAAAGAGGACCTAAAGTATGGAACTCTGAAAAAAGAAAAAAAAGATTACATTAATTCTCACAATCAATCGTGTTCTGAGCGGTATATAAAAGAACGATAAAAGAATTATTGGAATTAATTCCCGTAAAGACTTCAACTTTGGTGTTAAATTTCATTCTCTTGCATCACATATGTTGCAATCACCTTTTATCTTCTGTTTCTATGACTTCTACAATAGTAACTGAAATTCTTGAACTAAGAAATAATTATCAGGGATTTTCAAACACAAAAAATACAAGAAATCATTTCCACACCTTCTACTAAACATGAAACAAAGTATCATTGTGCGGTGTACTCTGCAGAAAACATAAAAATCTTTTGGCTTTTTTAATGTAAAAAGCAGTTTCTGTAGTCTATTTTATTGTGAATTTTGAGTTTATGAAGTGAACAGAATGTCTGTCCGTTCATCTGTCCGTCTGTCTGTTTGTCACCCTTTGTGGTACCTATCTCTTATCCGCAACTCCTCTTTACCACTGAACTAACCTTATTGAGACTTTCACAGAATCTTTGTCACACCTCCTATTTTACTTTTTGGTCGGACACATATTTTGGGTTTCCACGACCAATGCATGGACACATTCATTTTTCCTATAATATTGATTATCAGCTCCTCTTATATTACTTCATAAAATTTGATTTCACATATTCTACATTACATAATGCCATTATGCACCTCATATTTTACTTTTTGATCAAACAATTATTTGGATGTACCCGGATCAAAACATGGGCTTAGTGAGCTCATAGGTCACAGAACCTCTATTTTTTAAATAATATAATAGTATGATCTGTATCACAAAAGGGCACTAAAAGGCAAGGATATAAGTATTGATAAAAATATTACTTTAAATGAAAACTTGGGTACATTGGTACCTATTGTTCTTAATATAGAAAATCTTTAAATGGTGTTTGTCATTTTCCATCAGCTGCTTCAGTATCACCCAAAGGAAAAACATTATTATGAACTTGGTTTTCTCATCACGATTCATAAAACTAATTATTTGTTATCAAATTTGATACCATGAAATATTATCATTGTGTCAAATGGTTTTTTTTTCTGTCAGGCGTTTTACCGATAAATTTCATTATTTTGCAAAGGTTATGTCATGCAGGGATTTATCGTTATGTTTAAAAAATCCACTGAAACACTGTTTACTTTTTAATAACTTGAAAAATAAAACAAGAGTTACTCTTGAAAAATAAAACAAGAGTTACCCAAATTTTTAAGTCGAAAGAGCAAAGCATGTTTATTTGTCCTTACGCCTTTCCCGCCAATTTTTCGAAAAATCAAAATGTCTTATCGAGAATAAAGCATCCAATGGTCAAGTTAATCTTTTATTTGTTAGAACAAAAGATATGTATATATATTATATGTTTTTGAAAATCGTCTGTTTTAAGAACCCTCTTTACACTGCACACAAATAGTTCTAATTCTATGGTATTTTTCTGCAGTTAGAGCGATCTGCCCTTAGATCTAAATTCTAAAAAATAGAAATTCACAGTATTTTACATATTCTGTTATCAATTTAAATATTTTTAACATTTCAAAAGGCCAAGATAAATTAATTGAACACGTTATTTACATGTACTTTCTCCGTGGAAGTACGAAACAGTGATTTCTATTCACTGATACTGTGTTGTGTTTGATTATTTTTCATGGGGTATAATTAATTAAAGAAGCTTAATATTAACACCTTTATAGAATGCATTTTCCTCGATGTCCAAAAACATTTTGCATTGGTGTAGAGAGGGTCTTTAAGATTTTTTTCCTTTGAATTTCATTTCTACTATGAAGATACACTAGATAAACATGCAAACACACCTGTTTAAATCAAACTTGTTGACAGATCACAACAAAACAAATTAAATGATAAAGGACTGCTTTCACACAGCGTGACAATTCATACGTCATTAAGATAACCAGGGGGTTTCCATAGGTCTATTTTTGCTAAGTTTCCAAACTGAAAGCGTGCAAAATCACCCCTACTATTGTCACCCCTACTAATGTTATTGTGATTTAAATTCAAGTAATTCCCGTAAAGACTTCAACTTTGGTGTTAAATATCATTCTCTTGCATCACATATGTTGCAATCACCTTTTATCTTCTGTTTCTATGACTTCTACAATAGTAACTGAAATTCTTGAACTAAGAAATAATTTTCAGGGATTTTCAAACACAAAAAATACAAGAAATCATTTCCACACCTTCTACTAAACATGAAACAAAGTATCATTGTGCGGTGTACTCTGCAGAAAACATAAAAATCTTTTGGCTTTTTTAATGTAAAAAGCAGTTTCCGTAGTCTATTTTATTGTGAATTTTGAGTTTATGAAGTGAACAGAATGTCTGTCCATTCATCTGTCCTTCTGTCTGTTTGTCACCCTTTGTGGTACCTATCTCTTATCGGCAACTCCTCTTTACCACTGAACAAACCTTATTGAGACTTTCACAGAATCTTTGTCACACCTCCTATTTTACTTTTTGGTCGGACACATATTTTGGGTTTCCACGACCAATGCATGGACACATTCATTTTTCCTATAATATTGATTATCAGCTCCTCTTATATTACTTCATAAAATTTGATTTCACATATTCTACATTACATAATGCCATTATGCACCTCATATTTTACTTTTTGATCAAACAATTATTTGGATGTACCCGGATCAAAACATGGGCTTAGTGAGCTCATAGGTCACAGTACCTCTATTTTTTAAATAATATAATAGTATGATCTGTATCACAAAAGGGCACTAAAAGGCAAGGATATAAGTACTGATAAAAATATTACTTTAAATGAAAACTTGGGTACATTGGTACCTATTGTTCTTAATATAGAAAATCTTTAAATGGTGTTTGTCATTTTCCATCAGCTGCTTCAGTATCACCCAAAGGAAAAACATTATTATGAACTTGGTTTTCTCATCACGATTCATAAAACTAATTATTTGTTATCAAATTTGATACCATGAAATATTATCATTGTGTCAAATGTTTTTTTTTCTGTCAGGCGTTTTACCGATAAATTTCATTATTTTGCAAAGGTTATGTCATGCAGGGATTTATCGTTATGTTTAAAAAATCCACTGAAACACTGTTTACTTTTTAATAACTTGAAAAATAAAACAAGAGTTACTCTTGAAAAATAAAACAAGAGTTACCCAAATTTTTAAGTCGAAAGAGCAAAGCATGTTTATTTGTCCTTACGCCTTTCCCGCCAATTTTTCGAAAAATCAAAATGTCTTATCGAGAATAAAGCATCCAATGGTCAAGTTAATCTTTTATTTTTTAGAACAAAAGATATGTATATATATTATATGTTTTTGAAAATCGTCTGTTTTAAGAACCCTCTTTACAGTGCACACAAATAGTTCTAATTCTATGGTATTTTTCTGCAGTTAGAGCGATCTGCCCTTAGATCTAAATTCTAAAAAATAGAAATTCACAGTATTTTACATATTCTGTTATCAATTTAAATATTTTTAACATTTCAAAAGGCCAAGATAAATTAATTGAACACGTTATTTACATGTACTTTCTCCGTGGAAGTACGAAACAGTGATTTCTATTCACTGATACTGTGTTGTGTTTGATTATTTTTCATGGGGTATAATTAATTAAAGAAGCTTAATATTAACACCTTTATAGAATACATTTTCCTCGATGTCCAAAAACATTTTGCATTGGTGAAGAGAGGGTCTTTAAGATTTTTTTCCTTTGAATTTCATTTCTACTATGAAGATACACTAGATAAACATGCAAACACACCTGTTTAAATCAAACTTGTTGACAGATCACAACAAAACAAATTAAATGATAAAGGACTGCTTTCACACAGCGTGACAATTCATACGTCATTAAGATAACCAGGGGGTTTCCATAGGTCTATTTTTGCTAAGTTTCCAAACTGAAAGCGTGCAAAATCACCCCTACTATTGTCACCCCTACTAATGTTATTGTGATTTAAATTCAAGACACATGGTTTAGGTTGACCTATTCAAAGGTTACAGGGTAGAACCGGTTTTATAAATAAAATTGGCAGTAAACAGGAAATTGCTATAGTCTGTTTATTTTGAGAACATGTCCTGTTAAAATATGAGTTTCGATACCTTTCTGAAAGACTTTTATGACTTTCAACAGAAAAGGGTGGCTAAAGGGGGAGGGGGGTTAAAATAACAATATAATTTATCTTTGCTTTTTTGATAATTTACAGCGAAAATTAGAGCTCACTAGCGACCGATACGCTAGGAAAAATGTGTAATATCATCTACACTGACAAATCTTTGTTTGCCTTATATGGCTGTTGATATTGATGTGCACAGAGGATCATACCACGAGCAACTGACCAATCGTTGAACAAATAGCAACGTTTACACCAAACAGGTCTGGACGATTTCTAAATAAGGAAGTCAAGAACGATAACCGTGAATTGCTATTAATACACAAAATAAACAAGCTACTAATCCTTCTGACCAATCAGATAACAGCATTTAGACAAACCCATGAGAGAATAAATAAAACACGTGGTTTTTAAGTTTTTTGCTCAAAAGATTTTTTTAGAACAATCTTTTTGTAAACTTTATGCGCTTTTGGGAATAATATTATATTTATGACAATTCTACCGTGAACAAACACGATTTGAAAGCTTGGAATACGTTTTAAGTGGGATAAAAAAAAATCTGTCTCTAGGGGTTAGCAATTCCAAAAGTTTACTTACGTTAAAAAATTTATATAAATACGGTAAATTTTCAGTTTTTAGAGCCTGACATAAAAATTTCATCGAAAAGATAACAGTCTTTATTATTTTTGAGTGTTTATTACAGAGTACTAGTAGTCCATGCAGTTTCTGATATGCGAGGTAAGATATTGGGATAAAACGCATCCATGTATAATTACACGAGATTCTCTTTTCTCCACGTTATACGCCTTTCCTTATGCCCATTTAAAGTCTGCATAGCTAAGTATTCGGCGCTCATGAAACGCTTGATAATGCAAAACTATATGTGTATACTCCATACGATAAACACTTGTGTGAGTTGATCTATACGCATGGAATTTAAGCATTATCGACGAAAAACGGACGGCTAAGCAATATTATATTTACCATCATATAATATATTCTGGTAAATTTTATAATTGAACTTGATAAAAACTTGCTGGTGCGATCTATACCACTGTAAACGATTACATTCTATCGTGCCTATTTTTTTTCTTTACCGAGATAAAAATGTCAAGGTTGTTCACGGTAAAAATGTGGGGAATACCTTATTCTTCAAAAGTTTTCATCTTACTTCTACAGATTTTTTGTTAAAAAAATCTTTTTGAGGAAAAAAACAAAAGCACGTGTTATCTTTTTGTTCTTTTAGAATATGTTTTGAGGTGTGTAAAAATGCTGTTGTCTGATTGGACAGAAAAATAATTACGTGTACTTGATGATTGTACATTTATAGCAACTTTCGGTTATCGTTCTTGACTTCCATATTTAGAAATCGTCCAGACCTGCCAAATACATGTTAACAACGTTTTACTTCGAACACGTGGCTCAGGTCAATCTATTATGATGTCAATGGAGTGCAAAATAAAAAGAATTTGTTCTTGTGAACATAATACAAAGATAAGAAATTAGGAAAGATTTTTTGATTTTGTTGCTAACTCGAAAAAATATGTTTAATAAAATGTAATTTGTGTCAAGTTCTCTACAAAACACCAGTGATTCAAGTAAAGAAGTGTTGATGTTCTCATGTTCTAAATTTTGAATTTACCGGTTCTAAATTTTGTATTTACCCCCACCCGGTAAATTCAAAATTTAGAACATGACAATGCTGTAATTTCAGAGTGAAACACGGGATGCTCGTTACATGTATGCAAATTACCCCACGTTTCCAACTATCATTGATGCCCTGGCATATTCTACTAACTAGACAGGGATTCCTTAAATAAATATTACGGTTGATAAATACTACGTTTTCAGAAGAAATATATTTACGTTACAGGATCAAAGTTAGTGCAAATGTAAATGTTACATTATTACCTGTGAAACATTGATTAATCATTTGAAAGTTTGGTTGTCTAAAGTATTTTTCCATAAAAAAAGTATCTTATCAAACAAGCAAAATGTTTATGAAAAAATAGTAACTATCAAGTAAAAGAAGAAACTGAGGTTTTCTTCAATTTCGCCTAATAAAATAAAAGAAGAATGTCATTCAGTGTGTGAGAAATTGATCCAAAAGTAGTTCCTACGAGGGCTGTTCAATAAATAATGTCCTCGGTGCTCCGAAAGAAGCAAAAGACACTTTTAAATGATTTAGTCTTAATGATTTAACATCATATTCTCTTTGAATTAAAACACATGTCCGTAAAAATTTTTATCCAATTTCTGATTGTTTTTAGAACTCATTTTTGGGTATGACCCTTAGTGCACTGGAAAATGTTAAATTTCCTCGACTTGTTTCTTTCTTCTGAAAAGTGGTTTTTCAAGTTTGAAAAATGAAACAAGTCAAAAGGCGCAGATCTGAAAAATATTGCTAATGTTAAAAAAAAATATATTCTTTTTATCCCAAAAACTCTTCAGGGGGTGCGGGTTTGGACGCTGTCGTGAAGAAAAATTTTATGCAATGGATTCCTGATTATGGTTCCTTCTCATTAACCTTTCAATTTTTTTTTTTAATTATTTTATTTTATTTCTTTTTTTGCAAAAATTTGCTTTCTATACTCTTCCTGAAATTAAACTGTCTCCCTGAATACAAATTCGAACAACAAGAACTTAGACCACCAATATTGAAGACAATTGCATATAAATCTGTCTTTGTGCTCTAGCAAATCCTTTGCTCTTCTCAGACCTTTGCTGTTTTTGTCAAGTACATCTTATAATGAATTTTGTTTCGAGGGTTTTAAGCAATAGAAAAAATGGTCAAATAAATTGTAATAAATTCATTAAAGATTCATTTATGCGAAAAAGTCAAGCTGATTGTCATATGATATCTGTATTATATGGTCAGGATATTATTTATTGATCAGCCCTTGTATCTCCTACCTTTCACACCATTTGTCGATGAGAATCATGTGTTAATTTTATTAAATATAAAATTTGTTTTCGCGAAGAAAAAGTTTATTCGTACATAGTGGATCGTTGGTGAGCAGACCTATTAATGGTCATCACGATTAAAAAGAAGATAATTACACGTTTCTACTACATATTATTCAGAGTAATGGAGGCTAATGATAACTTCACCGAAGCAAAAGCTAATGTTTCAGAAGCCTTACTAACGGATGGTATGCTTATCCCCGTCGGAGGAATGATTGTTTTGGAAAACCTAATTGCAATCATAATCTTATACCGATGTAAAAGACTAAACTTTCAAATCAAGGTTTTGTCGATGAATTTGGGGATTTCGGATATCTCCACGGGCGCTATTTTGTGTTTTCCTCTTTCCGTTTACCAATATGGAAATAACTGCGAATTCAAAAAATATATTGCATTTATTTGTGTGAACGTGTCTTTATTCACTGTAACAATGTACAATCTTGATCGCTGTTTTGTCTTTGTATTAGGTATGAAGTATTACGGATACGTTAAGAAAATACGATTGGTTTGTCTTTGCGGGATGTTTTGGGTCACCGGAATATTGACGTCGTACCTAATGTTTTACAGCAAAGAAGACCCCTATAAGATTGGCTGTGCATTCATGTACGAACTGAAGAAGAACTTCATCAGCCAAGGCACTAAATATCTTCTTTTGTTCACCATATTCTCCAACATAGTCATGTACATTTTCTTGCTCAACCATATTCGTAAAATTACACGAAAGACTGGAAACATGTCGTCTGCTTCCTCTGGAATCACAAACGAACAATCTCGAATCGCCAAGAAAATTTCAGTTATAACGATTACTTTTTTGGTCATTGCCACACCTTTCTATATCACCCTTACATTCCCCATCCTGGACTACAGTACACCATTTGGAAAAGCCGCCCACTCAGCATGCGGAATACTATTGTGCCTGAATAGTGCAATGAATCCAGTGTTCTATATCTGGAGGATGAAGGAACCCCGTTATCATCTCAAACTTTTAATTATGTTTTGGAATAGGACATACTGCGACAAGCTGACACGAGAATACAATTCAAATACTGCTTCGTACAATATGACTAGTTCTTCAAAAATGAACAGTTCCATCACTAAATATTAATGTATGCCAATCCTGACATGGGTAGTATCAAGGATTTTTATGCGCCCCGACCGATAGATAGGAAGCGTATATTGTTTTTGTACTGTCTGTTTGTTTGTTTGTCTGTCTGTTGTCAACTTTAACCTTCGCCATAACTTTTGAACCGTGAGAGTTAGAAACTTTAGTATGCATACTTCACTAGTAAAGCTCTTTCAAATGACATCAAAGTCATTGACCTTTTGACCCTGACTTATATTCTAAAAATAGGTTTTTCTAACTTTGTTGCCACCGGATGCGTATTGTTTCACTAACACATCTTGTTTTGAGTATATTTTAGAAAGCTACTTATAAAACATAAGTCGAAACCGCGAAAATGTTTCAGTTTGCATCTTTCTTAGGATCGGTCTTATTTTCTTGACCTTTCTGAATTATAAAAATTATTCAACTTATATTAATTACTTTATCCTTTAATATGTCATCACGACAATAGGTATAACTTTACTTTGTGCAAAATAATACCATAATTTATCTTTTAAAAACGCTGCAAATTGATATAAATATGGAATATTAAAAATCTCAACAGGAAAAAAATGTTTCCCTTTTATAACCAAGCTTTTTTTTTCAAAACTGAGTGTTTATAGGTACAAAATATCAGGCAGTTCCAGAAAAAAAGAAATGAAAAGTTGCGCTTGTGATGTAAATTTTGAAATGCGCATGTCATTTACGGGGGAAAAACGATGTAAGTTTTATCTTACATCTTACAAAGTATGTTGTATCGACGAATAAATTTGTTCTTAAATAATCAGTAGAAACCTACATTGAATTTTCCTATCATGTACTAGGTTTTAAATTACTTGAATATATTAGCATACCTATTTTTGTATTCATATGAAGCAGAATTTGTTCAAAATTTTATACATGAAAAGAAGAAAACACTATAACATTTAGATACATCGACGACGATTTGTAAAAAATAATGTTTAGGCCGACACGATATATCCCGATTAGCTCGAAATAAAAGATATAAATGATAAAAGATAATACAGAGTATGATACATGTACATCAATCATCAACTTCCCTTACTTATGCCGCAATATACCCTTATTATCTTTATATATCTCAATCGATTAGACATGTAAGAGAACGCTCTATATATGACAATTTCTAAGACAGGGTAGATTATTGGCAAACAAGTTGATGAATCAAATGCCAGGACATTATTTGCATGCTGAATGTCAACGGATTTTTCTGTTATATCAAGATCGTGACAAAGAACACACGACGGGTGTGATCGGTTGGCATGGTATTCTCACTCCTTCATTTCACCTGATCCCACCACTGTTGCTTTAGAGGTCCGTGTTTGTTCTGGTTCTGATTTGTGTTGTTTAATGGACTTTTGAGCCTGAATACTTATCGTTATTTCCATATATTTCATACAAATATGCAGGACCAATGCCTTAAGATAGTGAGTAAAACAAATATGTAAAGTGTGAAAATTTTCTTCTAGATAACTTTTCACCAGAAAATATAGTTCCCATAAGTAGTACTTTCAGATTTGTAAAAAGTTTGTGTGACACTTTCTCTACGGGCAAAAGGGTCATTTTTCGCTGTCCAAAAATGACCCCCGGTCATTATTCGATGGGGGTCATTATTCGTCTTTACACCGGCACGTACGCCACAAGCATCGGCTTTTTATTTTGACAACTGCAAAAATGTTAAATTTTATTTCAAAATACCAGGGTATGCTATTAAAATATTGTAAGGCTAGCCTTCAGGCCACTCACATTGTAAAGTCTGGTTTATAAGTAAAGCTTATCAAAGATTAAATTTTCGTGAGTAGTACATAAAATTGCTTATGCAAGACTTTTAAGATTAAAAGAAATTCAATAAATCCACGTGATTTATATTTGTCAGCCCCAAACGTACACATAATTCAATTAAGATACTTCTCAACTACACGGCATTCTCTTTCCCAAACATTTAGAAAAAAAATCAAAGACAGCAGTGAGCAATATACATTCTGATCTCTACTTGCTAAAAATAAATAGTATCTATAATTTAATTTTATTTACTTATTTATTTTATATCATAAACAAGAAAAAAGAAAACAACAACACATTGATAGGAAACACCTCGTAGAAACATCAGGCCTGGGGGCGATAAAACTTAGACGAGCTCACTTTTAATCTCAGTCTCACTTTTCCACTACATATTCCTGAGCAAAAACTGAGACTGAGATCAAAAGTGAGCTGGTCTAAAATTTATGACCCCCAGGACTGATCACCACAGGAAATATTTTTGAGGTATATGAAACTGGAATGGACTGGAATTTCTAAAAGGTTTTACGAGTGATCCAAAATGGAGCGTCTTGCCCTTTAGATATTTAGAAATCGTTAGCCAGAAGTATCATTCCAAAAAATTACTTGTGCATGTACATTCATAAATACTTGACAAACACAAAAGCCAAAATAGAGCTTTCTTATACAAAACACAGTTGTAGCATAATATTAGATGATTAACATTCAACTGCAGATTTTCAAATTCAACAAAGTATATAGTTTAATAGTTGACTTTGAACAAGGATCCCCTTTCACGTAAAATAATACGTTCAATCATGTTTAACGGAAATTATATATCGTGCAGGCCAATATAATAAGTTTGCAGTGTATTTAACTAGAACATACAATACTAAATGTACACGTTTCTGAAGAGTCCTTAATTGTAAGTATAAGTCAATCATCAGAATTTGAAAAGATATTGGTCAGGACATCTTATAGTAACAAAATTATCGTCTACAAATTAATTCTTAACATGCTTGATATAAACAATGACAATTATACAAATTCAATTAAAAAAAACAGACAAACTTTTTACAAATCTGAAAGTACTACTTATGGGAACTATATTTTCTGGTGTACTTAGTTTCAGTTCATTTTCTTCACAAATATTGCACATACTGAAATGAAATTTGGTATACAGGTATATCTCATAAATATCTAGGCCAAGTTCTGTTTTCGGTATGATCACACGATTTTTGACAGAGTTATGCCCCTTGGACTTAGAAAAATTCCAATCATTTGCGGTTTCCGTTCATTTTCTTAGCAAACGTTGCACATACTGAAATTAAATTTTATATACAGATACATCACATGAATATCTAGGTCAAGTTCTATTTTGGGTACAATCGCACAATTTTTTGCAGAGTTATGCCCCTTGGACCTAGAAAAATTCCAACCATTTGCGGTTTCCGTTCATTTTCTTAGCAACCGTTGCACATACTGAAATGAAATTTTTAAAAAAGATATATCACATGAAAATCCAGGTCAAGTTCTAGTATATATGATTGCACCATTTTTGACAGAGTTATGCCCCTTGGACTTAGAAAAATTCCAATCATTTGCAGTTTCTGTTCATTTTCTTTGCAACCATTGCACATACTGAAATTAAATTTAGTATACAGATTCATCATATAAATATCTAGGCCAAGTTCTGTTTTGGGTACAATCGTGCCATTTTTGACAGAGTTATGCTCTTTTGGACTTGGAAAAATTCTGGATTAAGATTTTAGTTATGGAAATATCTTATTTGTAATTTATCTTTTAAAACACATGCATTGATTTACTCCAGTCGAGAAGAGGAGAAGACGGATAGAAGATCTATCAGTCCAAATCTTTATCATTCCAATACATATGTGTCTGTAACAAATAAAACGGGGGAGGGGAGTAATAAAGTGGATAGGGGGACGGGGGTTCAGGGCACCAAAAAATACACATGACTACGGGTTCATCTAGCTGTGCGGCATGTCTAATACATATTCCATACGAATCCAAAAGAAGTTATATAGGTTCCGTTAGCAAAGCTGAAGATTATTAGCACGATTTTTTAGAATTTAAAAAAAAACCCTATGAGGGAGAATTTAAGATTAATTTTTGTGCTATTATTTTTTTACTGTCACTCATTTTACGTTCAAATCAAATCACTGTCACTCAAAGCGCACATGCACATCATTCTCAGGCCCGTGAGAAGCAATTTCAGAATGGGGGGTACAACCATACATTTTCTGGCCATGTATAGTAGAAAAATTTGTTAACGATGGGTAACCTGCTTCGCCTTTTAGAGTAAACAGTGAACTCGTCCAATGACGCTTTGTCGGCGACTGTTAAAGTTATCTGAGATTTGTACGCAAAGGAAAGCGCGAAATCTCTGTATAGAAACTGTTGCGGCTGCACAGCTTCACTCATTATTCATTCGCCATAGAATAGAATCCTACATTTAACGCTTATTTTGTTTCTAGAAATATTTTTATCTACAAAAATAATATCTTTTTGTGTATCTAAACTGAGTAAATCGATGACTTAGCATCGTTTTAGATAACTCTAGGGCTTGAGTAAGAAAAATAAGTACAGTTAAATGTTTGAGAGAGGAAGAACTATCATAGTTTTGAAAAATCAAATTGCCCCTTTTTCTTAAGATAAATTCAATGCTTTAAGTCGTTCACTTTTAGCCCCCCCCCCTCCTTTACATCTACCTATTACAGACTAGAATTTTTAAACAGAAACAAAATAATGATATTAAACAATTATCTCTCTATATTTTTTCTAAAAGACCCATTTTCCTTTTATAACTTTTATCGAAACCTAAGATATTTAAATATTCAATATTTCATGTCCTGAAGTGACCTCTCGCTTATAAGATTTAATTAAAAAAAAAAACAATAACAAGTAGAAAACTGAAATGACGCGGCTATATTTGATCTTTTTTATTTGCTTGGGTTGTTTTGTTTATCATACCGATTATTTTTTAGAACTTAGACCAAGCTTTACATTTTTTTTTCAAAGTGCGTTAATATGGTCGATATTAACGCACTTTGAAAAAAATAATTTTTTTCAAAGTGCCTTAACTTGGTCCCAAATTTAACGCACTTAAAAGGATTTATTGTTCATGTCACATGCATATAAGAGATGACTACTGTAAAATCACATATTTTCGTGGGGTCAATTTTTCGTGGTTTGATTAAAAAATCTCGGTTCGTGGGGATTTGATTTCGTGGATGTAGAATTGTTGAGCAGTTATGTGTTTCTCATTATACATTGCGTGGTGGACATGAATTCTTGGGTCTCTTCATACCTTGAAAAATTATTTAAGAGACCATAATTTTTTTTTTCGATCAAGACTAAGGGCTTCTGGTAAAATTGTATTACATGTAGTATGGAGCTTTTAGCAGTGTTTCAGGAAGTTTGCTTTCAAACATGATCATGAGTTGAAAATACACGAAGGTATGTGAAGCAAATCAGATTGGTCAATTGGGATTTCTAAAACTTTAATTCTACTTTAATAAAAAAATAATCAAAGTATACATTGTGGATGCTACTAAATAACTTATTGTTATGTTATTGAGACTGCAGTGCAAATGTCACATGGCGTATACAAAATTAACGATGTCATATTTCTTTGCAAAATAGATAACTGATCTCATGTAGTTTTAATTATGTTCAAATAAATAAATTTACATCTACTATTTATTTCTTTATTTAAAACGAAATGCAACCATTCCAGCTGTTCATCAGTCAGTAAACGACACTTTGTTATCTATCTGCATAGTATTCTTCAGCAAAAGCTGTTCCATCTAATATGCATACAATGGCGGCTGCGTTTCATTTCCGGAATTTTTGGTAATCATCAACTTTTCATTTCCGACATTTTTTTGTTTTCATTTCCGATATTTTTCAAATACATATGCAGTACCTATAGTAAAATATTTGATAACTTTACTAATGAAAAAGGAATAAATCATAAATATATCATTGAAATCCAATTTTGTCAATCTATTAATGACTTGGACATAAGTATGGTGCTGTCACTTACATTTAATCTAGTGCACATTTAATATTGTGAAAAAGTTTAATACTCATTGAACTTTTTTACCTAGACTTAGTGCTACATGTATGCACACATGTATACTAGATGTTTTTTTCAAATATTGGTTATTACCGAATAAAGTTTTTTCCATGCATGTTTAAAATTTCTTTAAAATAAATACCTTTTGAATCTGAAAAGAAATTCTCATTTTTTTCCAGCTCGAGACCGATTCTTAATATTGATCTTAATTTAACTCGAACTAAGGCCTTTAGATTAATCCGAATTCAGCAACAAATAATTTGGTGCAATATTCCAGTATCGATTAGCATAATTGTAAAAATGAAAATAAGACGAGAAACTCCGTAACATAATGTCTTGATATAAAACTTATTTTTCTTCAATACTAGTATAAACATTCGGCTCTCGCAGGACCAAGTGCTGTTTTGAACAAGCGTAAGTGTCTTTTACAAATTAATTAAAATTAGATGTTAGATCCGTTCGCATACTTGCTACACTAAAATCTAACAACATTCCATAGAGGGTCACGTAAGAGGGCAAATTCGAAACAGCTCGAAACTTATTCTCTTGAACAATATATGATGATTTTGCAGGCGACGATTTGATAGGTTGATAGAATTTGACTTCTGACGTGACCCTAAATGTGATGTTATTAGATGTTAGTGTAAATTGTGTCTTAAATCGTTCATATTATTTTTCAAATCATCTGCAATAAATTTCCATACCTGTTGAACATATCCAGTTTTTATCCGACGAGAATTTGCAATTCTTAAATTTTAAATCAAGATCAGTAATGTGATTTAAATTTAACTTAAACCAATACCACAGCATTCTTAATTTCATATAGAACTTATATTTTTGTGTTAGATTCCAGTATCTATAAGCATATTAAAAAAAACATTACAAAAAAAGTATTTGCAAACTTGTTTTTGTCATGTTCAAAGAATCGTGTTTTGTATGATTAATGAAATCTCTGTTTTTTTTTTCAATTCGTCCTTATATTCATTACAATTTGTCAACCATTGGTTGCATAGATTCAACACACACAAATGACCCAATTCCAAATAATATTTAACTTGCAGGACCAAAAATGCAGTCAATGGCTAGTTTTTCTTTTTTATCTCGAAAACCATCCATGATCTTTACTTGAACTACTCCAAAACCATTCATGATTTTTATTTTAACTACTCTAAAACCAGTTACGCCATCTATACCGACACCAAGGAAAACAGGTTAGTATTCAAAAGAGCAATTAAGGTTCATAAACCACCTGATTACTCATATAAAATGTTTACCTTAACTTTAATAATTTTCCGATAGAAATGTATTTATAGGTAAAATATAAACAGTTATATCATAGCTTGCAGGGCAAAATTAACAAAAAAAAAAGAAAAAAAGAAAAAAAAAGACATTTAAACTTGACAAATCTATAAAGGGATAATAAACATTCATATCATTGAAAGTTATCTCCCTTATCTGATTATCAATGAACCTTAAGTGTTCTCATTGTCTTTTGACTAATGTTTACATATAACTTTTTTGAGTATATTCACGCAACGATTTCACTATATACAGAGAAATCAAAGGATCTATCTTTTGGAATCGTTATTCCTGGACTTCAAAATCCTCTTCGCTTTGATGTACAAATGACCGCTTCCAAAGTGTACAGAATTCTCAAACTACCATCATCCATAACAGGTAAGCTTAGGTCACTGATAGTAGAAATAAAATTGTTATATTGTATAACGCATTCATCATTATTAACCTGGAAAAGTTTCTATTTATCATGTTATACACTCATTAAATATTTATTTTATTTATTTAATTTCTTGATAATACATATATAAGTAAATAGGTAAATGTATACATCTCAGGTGAAAATTACAGGTAATCAGTCTAAAACAGACTATACACAGGTGACCACTCAGGTGTGAAAATAACAATTTTGGCTAGGTGGGAATGGGAATTTCAGAATTTTGGCTAAGTGGGAATAAACCACCACATTACCTTAACAAATTAAATGTAGAAATGTTGCTCTAAAACCAATTAAAGCATGTTAAACGTGACATCGGGATGACTTATTTTGTATAAAAATTTTGGATTTCCAATCGCCTTTTTTAAAATCCAAAAGGCATGATGTACTTTTTTTCTGGTAATTAAAAAATAAAATAAAATTACTTCTTAATATGTAAGGGCTTATCTTTATCTAAAAAAAATCCTGTGAGTCTTTTTCCTTTTATTTATTGTGATATGAAAATAATTTAAAATGCTTTCCTTGGGATCATAATGTATCAGGTGATATAACATTTTAAAAAATAATTAATTCAAGAGCAGGCACTTGAGCTGAAAAAAATCCTGTAAATTATTTTCTTTTTCATATTTCGTTTATAACTTATTCAGAATGCAATGCATATTTTAAGGCAGTTGTTTTAACAGATTTCTTAACGTATAAAGGAAATGTCGGAGCACAAATGTACAGCTAAAGCTTCTTACCATATTTATATGAAGCCTTTAGTTTAAGATCAAATTTTTAAAAACAAATGTATTTTAACATGTATCTGTTCAAATAATTTTCTAAATTAATACAGTTTTAAAGGTATGTGGATTGGATATATTTTTAACTCTTCAAGACAATTTTTAAGAGAATGAATATTAAATGCGCAAAACAAATCTATCAATATTTTTTTTATTTACAACTGAATGGGCATCCATCTTTTCAATAATAAACTGTAAATTTGTTAAGTTTATTCCAATCCTGCACAGGCATCTTCAAACACAACGCTGTAAATATACATTTTTTCTACTATATGGGAAAACAATTATGATGTCACCTGCGAAAGCAGAATTTTTTCAGTAATAGCTGTGACATTCTATTCCTTATTAACAAGTAAAGAAAAAAATTCTATTGGTTATATTCATATCTGATTGAAACATTATATATATATATATATATATATATATATATATATATATATATATATATATATATATATATATATATATATTAAAAAAACATTTTGTTTAGGAATTGCAATGACAGGAAGGCTCAGATTCTCTAATTTTCAACGCGCAAATGGTAAGTTAAAGATTTGAGAATGAACTTTATAAATAGGCCCTGTATGTAATCTTAAAATGTCGTAAAAATTTTTTCATAAAATGATTATTCGAAATAATATTTCATTCTACATGTTCTATGTACTAGTCATTGATTATTGAAACTATTCATCCATCCATTCATCAACAAAGGTATAATAAAACTGTATTTAGAGTGCTATGAACTGATACAAATCTGATTCTCCTGTATAAAGTACGTTTGGCATCAACTCCCAGATAAATTGAATATACTTTTAAAAACGTATTTTGATAACATATGGAAATGCCTTTTTTTCAGGTGCCAATCCCCCAAGCTGTAAGTACAGTTTAACAAGCAAATCAAAATACATCATATTGTGACAGTCGGTCAAGTTCAAACGCTGATGGGCAGATAGATTCAGTTTGTAGAGCTTCGGAGTAAAATAGTTTGATCAGTGGCATTTTCTCAACACCAGAACATTTGGTACCGTGTAATATCTTGGAAATCTTTTTTGTTTCTTCAGTGGCGGATAGGCCGCTAGTTCTAGCTCTGTAGGTATTGGTACATGATAAACTCAGTCGTTGGTAAAGCACCTGAACATCACATCAAATGGAGAGGGGAGTGTTACTTGGCTTCTGGGTTTTAATCTTGGCCTGGTCTATAAATTGTTACTCTGATAACAATCCAAGAGGGAAGAGGCGTCATCTTATCGTTGATAAATCGAAAAATATTTTTTTGATTCTCAAGATAAATTCTTATTGAGGGTGTTTTTATTATTATTATATGGATTTGTTTACTGATCAAATATTTATATTTTTATGTACAAAATAGTTCATTCGCCTGTATCCAATGCATTTGATTTCATGGATGCCGGTGCCAATGTCGATGTCGACCCATTTCCATGTAATATATAAGTGTTAAAACATTAATTTATATAAACGTAATTCTTAGATAAAAATCAAATATCCAATTACCATTCTAAAAATAAATTCAAAATGTGTTTGCTGGACAAACAGACCAATTCATCATATTGTACAATATCTTTTAGTTCTTCAGGGTCTACGGGCTCCCAGCTTCACAACACTTCCTCCAATGACGATGATGTTTACCACCACTACCAAAACCACCACCACCACTTCTGCTTCACCGAAAACCACCACCCCCTCCTCCACTCCTCCATCTGTAACAACAAAGACAACTTCTCCTCCTTCTGTTTCAACAAAGCTAACCACTCCTCCCTCTGTAACAGCAAAGCCAACCACTCCTACTCCTGTTACCACTGATGCAACCACCACCGGACCGCAACCACCACCCAAAGCCAAAGCTAGGATACTAGGTGTAAATCTTACTGCAATTCAATGTATGTTTCATGGTATGATGAACTTAAGACAATTTTTCAAAAGAAATATTTCTGTACAATCGAATATACAGTATTATATAAAAAATTATTATTGTACAGGACGACAATAATGCAATTTTGCTTCAATCAAAGCAAATATGAACAGCAGAAGTTTATAAATGTTCTATTTTTCTGTCATTGAAAAAGTTAATTACAAATTTGTAACAGATTTTTCCTATGTCAAACATGCAGCTCATATTGCTTTAAGGAAATCGTTCTCTTGACTGAAATATAGTCGTTAAGATTAGAAGACAGTCAGAATATTTTTTGATAGAAAATTATAAAATATATGAACAACGTTTTTATTTTACCATAGAGATATAAAATATTTACTTTGCTGAACAGAGTCTGCAAGCTCCGATTCTGCTGATTTCACCTCGCTCGGATTTGCCTTTGTCTCATCAGGAAGTGTAACCACCATAGAAGTTAATGGCGTCACAAACTGATACTATAAATAGATATTACATTACGAGACTTTCCTTTTGTTGTCTCTTAGATTTTGTCGGACATCTTAATCATATGAAAAAAAATTATTTTATAGTATATGCGATTATTAGCAAGTAATGTTTTAATTAAAAACTCTGTTACCTTTAGATATGATGTTTTGCTTAATTCTTACTTTTAAAGAAAGTTGTACAATTTTGTCCTCTAATTTCTTAATTTCCGTCGGAGAATCAAGAGCTTCTTTTTCCTTCAGTAGCTGTTTTATAGTCAAATATGCCCAGATTTTCTCCATCATTCCAGGACTTCTAGTGGTTACTGGTGGCGAAGGTGTTGGAAATGGAAATGGTGGTTGGGGCCATGGTAGAATGGTGCACCACATTGGAGGCACGCGAAGAACCACCTCCTGGTTTTCACTTCCTGTTCCGTTTACAACCATACCTGACTGCAATTTGTCCAGGTCTTTTACTTTTCCTGCAACAACCATTTCCGAGCCTTTGAAGTAAGTGTTGAATTTAGTGTCGGTAACTGTACTGTCGTACAACGTCCCATCAACATAGTTGAATGAGACATTCTTCATTAAAACAGTGGAAATTTCCTTGTAAAACTCGGCTATTTGGAGAGCTGCATCAGCATCTTCATATATTTTCCTTGCAAATCCGTTGTTTTGTGCCGCAATTTTTTTAACGATGTTGAAGTCTGCCCCTCTTCCAAATGCAAGGCTAAAAATAGGCAGTTCGGCTTCATTCGCTTTTTTCACATTTTTGAGGATGTTGTCTGTGTTTGTTTCCCCTACTGTGGCCTCTCCGTCGGTAAGAAAAACCAATACAGGTGCACGACCGTCCTCTCCAGTTGCCTGCATTAATTTTGCCAAACCTTCCCTTAGTGAAAGATCGATGTTGGTGCCTAGAAGTTCAGATGTATGTTTGAAAAAAGAGTAAAATGAAATTCTTTTAAAGCATACCTGAGAATTTCTCTTATTATACAAGAAGTAAGCAAAAAAAATATTTACCTCAGCAAATAAAACGTGCAATTAATCTAAACCAGTTGTCAATAAATAGGTAACAATTTTGTAAAATGTTGTTACGACTTGCCTCCACTGGCGAAAGTTTGTCTTATATAACCCTTTGCCTCAGTTATGTTTCCAGTCGTTGCCTGAACAAATTCGGATTTCCAGTACAACACAGAAGAGTCAAATGCGATGATCATGATTCTGTCTTCTACCTTGACGTCATCTAAGATCTTCAGCATGGATTCTTGAAGCTGTCTCATTTTTGTCCCACTCATTGAACCGCTTTTATCCAGTACAAACACAATATCCATAGGCATTGGTTCTATTCCTTCAGGTGCCAAGAAATGTACAAAATAACCATCCATTACCTAAAGCCATGAAAAAGATTCATGTAAATTTGTTATTACTTGTATTTTCATACCGAATTTTATCGTAGTCATCTACTTTGGCAATTCAGTTTACATTCGTTAATTCATATACAGCTCACTCCCCCATGGCACCTGATTCCACCTGTCTGATGTTTTGGAGGTCCGTGTTTACTCTTCTCCAGAATACATGTACATGTATTTTATATTGTTCTATGGACTTTTGATCTTGAAAAGTGTTTGTTATCTTCAAATGTTTCATGTATATGATTGAATCTTTCCAAGACTTATTTTTGAAAATATCTGAACATTATTAATGTGCCTTTTTATGGTGCATTGTGCATTTCTAAGGGACAATTACAGTGTTGAAACACGTCAATATCAATTCTAAAAATTAGTAATTTACCAGAATATCCCCAGCATTGTCACTTCTGTCCACGTCGTACTGGACAATAAACTGACCAGTGATTCCGGTTTCTTGTTCTGCTCTGGACGGCTGATATGAAATAAACACTTTTGTTGAATTGATGCGATCAACTACCGCAAGTTCATTTGTACCTAAAACAAAAAAAGCGAAATATGTAACTGCAAAAGAAATAGTTGCAAAGAATAACCCTCAGGCTGCAATGATTTTATCAAATCTATATAACTATACGACGTCATTCATTATTTGACTTATTTCTTGCTCTCATCTGTTCATTACTACGCCTTTTGACAAAGAGACAACAATTAATTTTTTTTAAATATGTGGTTCATGCAGATGTGTGATGAATGCGGTTTTGAAGTTATAACCCCAGATTGTAAGCTTAAATGGATGTGATACATCATCGGTAAAAGAAAATATAAACGTTTTACCTTCTGGTCCATCTGTTAGAAGGTCATTTCTTATTGGTGGGGTTTTGATGGTTGTAATATTCCTTGATTCCTTGATTAAGACGTTGATTTTTAAATCGTCCACCACTTGTCCAGGATTGATGTAAATAACATGGTTATATAGACCTTTAGTTCTCCTGAGAAGTTCCCGATATGTTAGTTCGAACGTCACTTTCTCTTGGGCCGCCACATTGACTTGGATTTGAAACTTGTTTGTTTCTCTGGGTCTGTGGAATTGAATTTATTCAAAATGTTCTTTCTAATAACATGGTTATATAGACCTTTAGTTCTCCTGAGAAGTTCCCGATATGTTAGTTCGAACGTCACTTTCTCTTGGGCCGCCACATTGACTTGGATTTGAAACTTGTTTGTTTCTCTGGGTCTGTGGAATTGAATTTATTCAAAATGTTCTTTCTAGTGAGAATATAACGCATGCAAGCAATTATAAAGACATGGTTATGGAATGTGGATGTAAAAAATCATAAATACATGATTGTATTGTTGTCAATCTGACCAGTTATTCGTATTGCTCAATTTATGTGATAATTTATTTTATTTAAGAAGTGTGCGACACTCCGAGATGAAGTGCAATAATAATTCTTACTTGGCTACAATATGACCGGCACTCTGTCCCTTTGCTTTGGCAGCCTCAAATTCCTGCTTAGCCTTCTCTTTTTCTTTTACCTTTCCAATAATTTCTGACCCATTTATTGTCCTTGAATAATAAATTATTAATGTTCGTACTTTAGTTTCTTTATAATCGTATTTCACTGTAGACTAGGTAGTGTTTATTTTGACATTTTTACCGTTTTATTGAATTACAATTCATGTTTTTAGACCGTTTGTTGTTATACATTTTGAATGTCAATTTACATTTTGAATGCAGTGATGAAAGCCTCGTTTGGAAGCGTAAGATCGAACACGGCTTCACTAGCAACTGGTTCCTTGTTCACAACTTTACTGGTTACCACGGTCTTTGCAAACCGGAAGTCGATTTCTGACGTCACATGAAGGTAATATATCTAAACATTGAATATTCATAAAAGGTTGAAAGCATAGCTTTACAATAATTTTTTGGTCTTTGGTTTGAAAATGCCTGCTTGTAGAGAAATATATTTTTAAATTAAATTAGTTGGGTTTTTTTCCATATTTCGTAGGACAACATTTAGTTGTATGTCTGATATTTTGTCGTATAGATGCAAAATGCGTGGCGTTGCATCGGCCTTTTGTATTATTTTCTTAATTTTTCTTAACTGTTATTTACGACAAAAAAATCAATTCGATTCACAAGACATTATGAAAGGATGTCTTTAACGAAAGAGGTTTTGGTTAGATTTTACTGTTACTATATATAATTAAAATATTGTAAGACAATAAGCTTAATGCAAATATTCAGAGGTAAGTAATTTGATGAAAGCGGAATTAAAACTACAGTGAAAAATATTAAATATTTTTTAAATGTCAAATGAAGACGAAGTGAAAAGTACGGAAGCGTATTAGGGCCGCAGCAGTAATTATTAATTTGTTAAAACAAATTAGTTATTTGTTATAACAAATTGATAATTTGTTATAACAAATTGATAATTTGTTATAACAAATTAATAATTTGTTTAAACAAATTACTAATTTGTTATAACAAATTAATAATTTGTTTAAACAAATTACTAATTTGATAGAACAGATTACTAATTTGTTTAAACAAATTATTAATTTGTTATAACAGATTATTAATTTGTTATAACAAATTAGTAAGAAGATGGGCGCATTTGGCGTGTGATCTGCAGGAATCATTTGTACGAAACATTTATGGTTTAATTGTCCATGATTTGGTTGGCTGGTTACATAGCTGGTCAGACTTTACAAACAATTCCATAGATTTTTTTTTATTTATTTTGAAAGACCTTGTGAGATTGAAACATTTATGTTCGTTTTTCCTAGGGGGTACTAAAACATAGTAATGTTTAAAAAAAAATTAACACCTAAAATATTTAATGCATACACGCATGATACGTTTACATGTCACAGTACATTATAGAATAGAAGATCTTAATTGATTTCGCTCGAGAACCAAACTGAACCAAAATTTATATAAATCAAAATTTTAATACATCAGCAGATGAAACGAAACTGACAAGATAAATGGTTGTTCGCATGAAAAAAAAAATAATAATAACGCCCCATTCCAGGCTCGAACCAAAAACTTCTCGCATCAAGTGCACGGAACAGGTTACCCAACGTACTGAGCTATCACCGCTACACAAACATTGATAAATTTAAAAGGACAAAGAAGTACCACATTCACACATTTGGATTTTTGGGGGAAAAGTTCATTTTTCGTGGTCTCTGGGTCTTCTCTCCATTTTTAAAAAATGTGTATTTGTTTCTTTGAATTAGAATACACACAAATAATGTTTCAAAATCATGGAGAGAAGACCCAGAGACAGAACATTTTTAGAAAAACGTGTTTCAAAATGTACAATTTTGTACCAAATGTCTGATCTGGCCAATTTTCAAGTTATTTTTTAGGAATTCAAAGCTCAATTTCGGGGAAATATTTTACTTTTCTGTCGCACAGGAACTCGATAAATAAAACAAATGTTAAAATTTCATGTGACATGTCGATAAAATTTTCACTTTTCAATTACGCCCAGATTCCTGCCGAATGCCAATCAAAAGCGCCCTCGTTCTTTGATAAAACAAATTACTATTTTTGACAAAATTTGAAATGTATGAAATCTACGAAAGCCAGATCAAATCAAAAATCCTAGTTTATGTGGGATTTATGAAAATAATTTGCAAATGTCGAAGTTTTTGGCAAAAATAAGGCTTTAGTGGGACTATTGAGAGCTTTTCCAACAGGCTCTTTTTTTCTTATTATTATAAAAATTACATGCATACAGAAGAATTGAATGACACATAAGAAATTTAATATTAAATTTCACCAAGAGATACCCACTCAAGAATATTGTGGGTTTTATTTTTTCTTTGGTTTTTCGGAGAGGGTTGTTACGGAATGTATTTTTCCTTGATAATTTATCCGCAAATTCATTTCGTCAATGGTGCCTCTGTTGCTCACAGCTTATAGGAAACCATGGAGGTTCACCAAGGGAGCAGATCCAGGATTTTGCAAATAAAGAATTGGGTTTGGTTTAAAGATTTTATTCTTTACTCATGAATTGGGTTGAACAGTAGACATAAATGCCTGTCGAAAAGCAATATTCAAAGTAGATCATATCACATGTAAAAAAGAATCCAGAGAGAGAGAAGGGGGGCTAAGATGAACAAAATCAAAACACAAACTAGAGTTACTGTGTGCAATGAGCTCACTAAATGATACCCCCCCCCCCCATATGAATACAATGGGAGTGTCCATGTTTTGTTATGTGAAACCCAAAATATGTGTCAGATAAAAAA
>PRKT01000220.1:665131-721339 GCA_003671525.1 Saccostrea glomerata | reverse complement strand
ACTGTGCAGAGTCGGAAGGGGGGGGGGGAGGGCACGTATGGACAAACTTTCATTAAAGCTTCTAAGAACAAGCTATAAGGAATAGAATCTAGGACATTAATGCAATTCATCATGACACTGATGTTTGAAGTGAAAACTCTGATATGCTAGAAGAAACATATAGGTCAACTTTGCAGACTGTATGCTTATTGTTTCACAAATTCAATATTTCAATGATTTCTAATCTGATATAGATTCCATAGTTCTGTGTACATGTCAAAATATCCAAAAATAGTAATTTGTTATAACAATTAAGTAATTTGTTATAACAAATTAATAATTTGTTATAACAAATTAATAATTTGTTATAACAAATTATCAATTTGTTTAAACAAATTAATAATTTGTTATAACAAATTACAAATCTGTTATAACAAATTACTAATTTTTTATAACAAATATCAATTTGTTATAACAAATTATCAATTTGTTTAAACAAATTATTAAGTTGTTATAACAGATTTGTAATTTGTTATAACAAATTATTAATTTGTTATAACAAATTATTAATTTGTTATAACAAATTAATAATTTGTTATAACAAATTATCAATTTGTTTAAACAAATTAATAATTCGTTTAAACAAATTATTAATTTGTTATAACAAATTGATAATTTGTTATAACAAATTCAAAAAAAATTCTGCTGCGGCCCTAATACGCTTCCGTAGAAAAGTGGTGATAAAATTTCAACTTCAAAATATTTCATGAAAAGAATTTCATTCCATAAATATTGAAATGTCCTTTTTTTCAAATGAATGTAAAAATAAACTTAAGGTTTTGGTTTTTGTTGTTTTCAATAATATAACTTTTTTTTTAATCTGGTTTTACTTGGCATTAAAATATCAATCGAAGGAAAAATCCTACCTTTGGTATTTTCGTTGTCTGAGACAAAGCAAATCCCAACAACAGTATTCCAAAATGCACGGTTCTCTGAATTGCTCCCATTTTGCAAGAGTTAAACTGAAGTTCTGCAAAGCAAGTACAATTATATCTACATGTACACCGAGATACTGCGCGTATTCGAGTGTTTTTGTACAATAGGGACAGTTGGTTGTGGAAAAACCCGCGGACAATGTGGTGACGTTTCAATATATCATACAAAGTGATAATGTCATTTATTATTTTCGCTTAGGTAAGCTTGTTTTCCAGTTTTTTTTCTTTTCTTTTTTTTCTATTTTTCAGAAATGCATACAGAACAGATTTTGTATGAAAGGCATATAACGATTTTTTAAAATCATTTTTCTTTGACTTTGTAAGTATACCATGATATGCCAAATAAAACTTTTTCTGGATTAAAAATTTTGAATTTCAATGTGACCTTGGTTCTTTTGTTTATCAATTAATTCCAATGTTTTTCTTTTCAAGCATTGTGAAGGTAAAAATGTTATTCATCACGCCCATCCTTGAAAGTGAATTAAGCGTAATTAAGTGAACTCTTGACCTATTCATGATAACTGCAAATTTAAAATGATATTATGCAACGCAAATCAACGCTTATAAGAACCTTGCATTCAACCAGGTAATTCCTTTCTGCCAACAGTTTATAATTAATTCATCTAAATTTGTTGTGTATAATTTTTGTATGTAGTTTAGTGAATAAGACCTTACTAGTACAGTTTAACTAAAATTGTAACACTATATAATTTTTGTTCTTCTGTGGTAAAATAAATTCAGTAAATAGTGGACCCGTGTATTTTTTTTTAATATAATGTGTTTAAAAGATTTTTTTTTCTTTTCGCAGAATATCTCCCGTCAATTATGAAAATGTTTATAAAAAGGGGTTTATACTGTATTACTGTAGTTTCAGAAAAACAGAAAGGACTTAGTCTTCAATCACCAAAACTTCCCAATTTTGAAAAAAAAATCAAATAATAGCTTTTCCAAAAAAGGTTATAAAGACGTGTTCCCTTATACGTCGCGGGTTCGAATCCTACAGCATGACGTGGAGACGAGACCGTATATAAACCGAGTTAGTATATCATCCAGTGATGTATGCTCATATTGGCGAAAAGAGAGTGCAAACAAACAATATTTTTTCATCTCTAAAAAAATTTGAAAACTGGAATATTTTACAAAGGTGATTTCAGAAATTTGAAGGAAAATGCACATTTCAATCATAATATGTACAATTAAATCGCCATGCACTTTATTTTAAACGCTCCGGGGCTACCCATGTGTTGCAATGGTAATGACGAATTAACAAATGTTGAAAATTTAATCGACAATGATGAAAATAATTGCAGCTGTGATCTTTTCCCTCTGTACGTTTTATTAGATATGCACAATAGCATCTCTTCCATTACATCATAAGTCGTGATGAAATAAACAGCTATACATTAACTTTCGGAAATCGGCATGATTTTTATGCATTTCGCTAAAAATCTTCTATCTTATATCAGCTTAAAAGAACTGTTTTTAATTGTTCACAATTCAGAACTTCTTCACCCACGAAATTTAATTCCCATGAACCACTTCTTTTTCTAGCACAACAAAAATTTGTAATTTTACATTAATCATGGTTTAATTATTAAATCGTATTTTTGACTTATTTTCTTTTCAAGTTAATTCGTATTGTTTTAAATCAAATTGGGGATTTTGACATGAATATAAAAACCGAGAAAAGGAATGTTTTCCGTCTATTTCAACAAAGTACAAGATTGATGTTCCTGAATAAGGTTTTTAATAGAAAAGATGAGACAAATTATTTTAGAATCCCCTTGATTCGCTTGGAAAACACTTTGTTAAAACTATTAGTGAATTTCCGTTCAAGAAAATTATTTGGGACCTTTCCATTTACAAGATCAAATAAAGAGTGTTAGTATTCTAAAAGCAGTGAATAAATTAGAATTAAACGATTTATAATCTAATTTGGATTATTTCACATATAGGTCATCACTACAATTAACCGTCAGAACTAGAAAATTTATAAAAAATACATCACTGTGGAACACACTCAAAGTATATTTCCAAGTCAGTTAATTAAAAAGGAGTTAATATGAATTGTTTTAGGTTCATAAACCCTCTGCTCACTCATATAAAATGTAGCATGAATCTTATTGATTTTCCAAAAGAAATGCATTTCATAAGTAAACAATTATAGCATAGCTTGCGGGGCAAAATTGGGGAAAAAAGACACTTCAACCTGAAAAATCTATAAAGGAATAATAGATATTTATGTCATTAAGAATTATCTCTCTTATCAGAGTATCGATGACCCTAAAGTATGTCAAAGACCAGACCATTTGATTTAACTCAACTAGTTTTATTAGAAATCAAAGAATTTTACTGGATCTAGATCCAATGAAAACATAAAATGTAATATTTTATGATTTATTTTTTCACCAACACCAAAGGGAGCCATATGGCTGGTAATACATAGTCAAACTTGACAGCTTTTAACGAATAGCATATAAACTCTGTACATTTAAGTCAGAAATTTCATTAAAGGTACTTAGACACAGATTTGAAGTTATTATTTTCTCTATAATATTACGACTTATATATTTTGATAGCATTTCACACAAAAATTAATTAAAAATCTTATTTCATATAAAAGATATTAAAATTTCAAATTTTTTGGCGGGTGTGATTGACACATCCTTGCTCTTTCACATATTAATTTTATTCTTAATCCTTAGGAAAAGTGGCAATCTCGCTGTGTATGAATGTAAAATATTAATACAATGAAGCGCGTTGAAGTGGTAAAATTTTCCATTTGGATGAAACGTTCTGAGTCATGTATTGAACGTCAATTATAAGATAATGACACGCCCATTTCTTTAGAAACGAGAAAGAAATATTCGTCGTTATGCTTTAGGACACTCCACTTTCCGCGACAAGCAACACGAGTTACACTGAAATGAAGATTTTCAAATAAGAAAGAACTATAAATAGAGTCCCCGCACGTAGTTTGGGTCAGAATTATTATAATTATGTCGTTGATTAATAACACATAATGACACGCCCATTTCTTTAGAAACGAGAAAGAAATATTCGTCGTAATGTTTTAGGACACCCCACTTTACGCGACAAGCAACACGTGTTACACTGAAATGAAGATTTTTAAATAAGAAAGAACTATAAATAGAGTCCCCGCTTCTGTAAAACATGCATTGCAACGAATTTGTACATACTGTAATTATGATTTTATCATGTTTATTGGAGTAAGCATAACACATGTATCAGTCGAACACGTGCTTACTCGGTGTTTATATTATGTAGACCGTCAATTTGATTGGCTATTATATTTATGGAATACCTGTTCTACAGGTATTCTATTGAATCATTTGACCGATTTTTCCTTTCTAAAGAAATGGGCGTATTTAAAGACAGCTCAAAACGTTCCATCAAAACAGAAAATTTTACCACTTCAATGCGCTTCATTGTACTATAATCCAGAAAATTCAATGTAGATATGTTCGAAAGCAAAACAAACACACAATATATTGTCAGTCCGTGCAGTTGTGGTAAGAAGACTGTGACGGTTGAACGCACCCGGTGAAGTATAAACATCAACAATAACAGAACTCGTGCCCTGTTTACAAAAACTGTGTACATAACACGAGTGTGCTCGATTTGCTAAACTCTATACGCAACTCTTAGTTCGGAATGACGATACTTGTGAAGGAGTTTTGCTTTCTAACATTTCTACTCTGAATAAAATTATTTTTCTGGATAAAAGTTTTAATATTTCTCATTAATACACAACAAGATTGCCACTTTTCCTAAGGATTAAGAATAAGATTAAAACTTGTGAAAGTGCAAGGATGTGTCAATCAAACCCGCCAAAAAATTTGAAGTTTTAAAAACTTTTAAATGAAATAAGATTTTTAATTAATTCTTGTGTGAAATGCTATTAAAATATGTAAGTCGTAATATTATAGAGAAAATATTGACTTCAAATATGTGTCCAAGTATCTTTAATTTACATAATAATCTCCAAGAAAAGAGCAGCTAATTAGAACATACCCATGGTGGGTTTTTTTTGACCAAATCTTTCTGTTTTGCATTGCAATTATTGTGCAACTTTTTGTTTTTCATTATGATTGTTCAATGTTTTCTGTTATCTTCAAAATGTACCCGTCATTTTGATAATCAATAGAATTACATATTACTGAAAATCATTATTGCAAATATCACTGTCGTCAGAATAACAGTCAATATATAACTGACAAAAAGGAATCGGTCAAGAATTTTAGAAAAGTCTTCATGTGTCATTGATGTTTGTAACTCCTGATCTTCATCTTCAAATCCTACGACTGATTTCCCGATCTTTGGCGGAAGTTTATTCGGTTCTCCTATTGCTGTCACCGAATCAGAGTTTCCCTTTTTACAACAGCTTCCGGCACAGGACAACACAGCCATGAAGCGACCAATCCGAGCCAAGCATGCAGAAACGTTCTCATCGCCCTTGTGGCGGGTGGCAATTACGAGGATAACGAATACCACGGAAAGGACACCCAATGCAAGAACGATAACCAGGTACACAGCTGAAACGAAACAGAATAATATTATATCAGGAATGCATTTATGAATTATGTTATGAAGGGTAAACATTTATTGAGTCGATTTATGTATGGAGATACATGTAACTTTTATGAATTGATAATACGTCTTCGATATATCTAAAAGTTTGGTTGAAGGTCACAACAAGTGGCTTTTTTTTTCTTCTGTAGTTGTTTTAATAAATTCTGCTTCAATGAAATATAAAATTGGTCAGATAATTAAGGAGCAAAATTGGTGTCTTCCAAAATTCCAAAAATTCGTTGGAAAAGTTGCTCTCCGAGGATAATATCAATGTTGTCAGTAAAGAACTCCGTCAAGAAAAAAAGAAATTCGAGCTAAAACTACCATTGACTAAATGATAAGTTGCAAATACGTCTTTCAATATTGTTAATGTAATAACAAAACAACATTGTCATTTTGTTTTGTTTTTATAAATGCAAGTTAAAAAACTACCGTCAAGACCGATTTCTTTATCTTATATCTTCATATACAGTAAATGTCCACTAGCACAGGCAATGTGTTTACATCATCAAGCTTTATATTTAAATTTTCAGATGTCTATCCCTTTTCTTCCTATTTCCATCTCTCCATAGAGGGAAAACAGAATTCGATATCTTTGAAAAAGCATCTATAGAAACAATGGAAATTAACTTATAAAATTATACACTGGACCTTATGACAATCTATCGAAAGATATTATATTAAGTGAAATTTTTGAAAAGGGATGTTTTTGTTAATTAATGAAGGAAAAATTCTTACTAAGGTAGCACACGGAGACAGAAGTGCTGGGAATATTGTCCGAAATCAGGGTCAAATAAACAGCATAAGCCAGCAATACGGTCAGAGAGTATCCGATCTTCTCTCCGGAATCCACCGGGAGTTTAAATACCATTGGAATAAGAAACGCCATCAGAGCCACTGGTACCATAGTGTTGAGAGCATGGAACATAGGCCTTCTCTTTAACGTAACACTGAACGTGAGACTCGAAAACGTTTGTCCACCGCGAGACATCTCACGAGATTTTTCTCCCGCTGCATCTGTGAGTAACCATTCTCCATTTTCACTGTAGAAACTCATGTCAACTGCGGGTATGTCAAATTCAAGATTAATCTCGTTGCTTGTGTATCCCCACGTGCTTACTTTGATGGTACACGTCTGCTCGTCAAGAGGGTAGTAGGTTATGTCGCAGCTACAGGCCACAAGATATATTCCCGCCGGATTCCAAGTGATGTATCCATTGCTCATGATCCTCATTGGGATGTTCTTATCGCTGATTACAGAAATGTCCTGAACCCTACAAAAATCCCAAATTTGTAGAAATATTCTTTTTTAATCACACTTTTAAATTATATTTTTTTCATGTTATTTTATGCAGTATAAGAGAAAATAAATAAAACTGGTGATAATTTTGGTGTTATTTGATTCAGTCACTGCGCATCGGTGGTAGTTTTTTATCATTTGGTGAAAAAAATACGAATCATGAATGTAGCTAATAGTCATCTTATAAAATTGGTTAATTCTGTATTCATTCACAAGATATTGGTTCACTGGGTGCAAAAGCAACTTCTCTTTTAACAAACATATTACATACATGTACGAATATCTAAACAGCATTAAATGAACCAGACGGCTCAGAAAATATCCACCTGGATATAGATGAAGAGAGATGGAAGTAGTTCGAAACTCACCAAGATGATCAGTGACTTATCATCACACACACCTCTAATCTTGAGAGTGAACCTAGCTAAATGTTTAAAATAAACAATGCAAATGATCTAGACTGAAAATTATCGGCAGGATTTGGAGATGTACTACCAGACAATTATGTAAGAAACTTACAAACTGAAAATACAAGTGTTTTCTGACAACCAAAACATTGGATAACTCAAGGAGAATTAATACTAGTAGCTTTAAGGGAAGATTGAGACAAAGCAATGAAGAGCTTTGTGGAGCGACCCCAGCCCAATCAAATACACAGAAATAAAGAAAATCAGTTTTGGGTCTTCCGAGAGAGTGCCAATGAAAACCGAACAAGCAGGATAGAAGATAACGATAAGGTTAGTACAATTAATGTTCACTCAAACAATGGCAGAAACCAAAAATCAAAGTGGGAAGATGTGCAAGAAATTAAAAAGTAAAATGATATTTCAGAAAAATATTTAAATGTGATATGGGGAGCAACAGATAGAACGCACTTGCATGGTTAATCACATAAGACTATTGAGGATGAACTCCACAATGTTGAGGGTGTCTCTTCATTTATTCTAAAGAGTAACGAACCTAAAAAAAAACATCAAGAAAGAAAGAATACAGTGACTATCAAAAGATAATAAGAAAAGGGGGATCTTTGATGATCATCTTTGTAAGATATCCAATATACTACAAAAACTGGACACGAGCAAAAAAAAGCTATGTTTAGTGTCAACAGAAATTTGCACAGTTGGACATGAAGGGTTCGGAAGTAGTGACAACCCAGAGAAAAATACACCCAGAACACCAGTTAACCTTACTGGTGGCAGCAATAATTACAGGCGCTTGGATCAGAAATAATATAGAATTGCAAACAGGGAATACGATAAAAAAAATAGAAAATGCAGAAAAGAAAGGGAGAAATGAGACAGCAATGATTTTGACTCATGGCCCAACATGTTTAAAAAAAAACAAAAGTGAATGTGTCAAGAGCAGACAAAGTCAAAAGCACAAAGGATAAAGTAGAACAAAATCTAACAGAAGGGCAGTAATGATAGGCATAAGGAGTATTTGGGAAAAGGCTAAAATATAGAGTCTTTTAGAAATGACATACAAGTAGTTATGAAAACAAATGAACCATAATTGAAGAAGTGATAAATGTAGCATCAGCACTTGGACAAAACGTGATTCAAGGTAAAGCTCACAAAATGTGTCGCACGATTCTAAAATATACTAGTATATGAATGTTTCAGATGTTGTATGGGAAGAAGAAAATAATATCCCACTGGTAGAAAGCAGAGATATGTCATTTTAAAAGAAGAGAAATGAGAAAAAATCTGTTTCGGACAAATGTAGACGGAATGATCTTTTCAATGAAAAAATTATATAGACACGAATATGTAGAAAAAGACTGAGTTCCAAAGTTTTCAGAAGGTATTGATTAAAGACACTTGAGTCTTTAGTTGTATTGTGAACTTACGAGTTCTCTATTATGATAGCTGGACGCCAAACGTAAGTCTCGGTACTGAACAAAAATCTTATATTAGTGTAGTCCTGCGTTGTGACTGAAGTGTTGTCCCAGGCAAGCCTTTCATCAAACCAACTCTAGAAAAAATTGTCAATAACTGTTTCGTATTAACTGTAAATTATCAGTTAAATCATAAGAATCATAATATAATTACAAACTAACAAATGATTTTTAGTCTTTCAAAAGAAAACATCATTTTAATTAAAATTTTTAAATTGTTGGTCTATTGTTATTACATTTTTTTAATACTTTTACCTTAGGTTACCTTAGGTTTTTTAACATTTAACATTCAAATCCTTTTCCTTTGTGTTGTACCGGGTATGCCAAATGTTACTTTGGAATTACAAAGCTTTTGTTAAAAGCTTCTCTTATTCAGCTAAGTATAAAAACCTTATATCTATCAACTTTTCACTTCATATGTACTGTCGAATAAGTTGTTTAAAATGCACATTTCAGATGATAAAATAAATTCAATTCTGCCCGTTTGCCTTTTCATACAGTTTTTTATACTGAAATATGCTTTCATTCCGTTCACCCATGCAGAGGTACACATTCAAATCATTTAAATTAACACACACACGTTGTGATGATTAAAAGGACAATTCTCACCAGGGAAAGATATCCGGACACCGACATTACTTGGTTCTTTATGTCCTGTTGGAGAAAAAAAGATAATTAAAAAAACAAACTTTTAACTATTACGTAGAGAGTAAACATTAAAGGTGTATGTTTATTCTATGAATAAAACATCGTCTGTGTACTTTTTGGAATATTTACCAGGAACACAATGGTATTATTTGTATTACTGTTATTGAGACTGGCTATTGGTTCTAGAGCAATTAACTCAATACAGAGGTTAATTGTTACTGTAAACTGAAGTCGTTCCAATGTGTCACGACGTTATTCATAGAAAAATGCTGTTTAAGTACTGTTTTGGATGATCGTTTTTATAATATATAAAAATTACATTAAGGTCATCAATGATATTTTTTCTGAATTTTGCATGTTACTTTTAATAAATAATCATGACAGTAAAAAAGTTTGTCTACAAGATAGGCATGAGTGAAACAGATTTTGAAATGTTACGTTAATTTTCTTATACAGTGTATCACCAATTTAGTTTACTTTTTCCAAGGAATCTGGTACCGTAGGGCTCAAGTTTCAGAAAATTAGTATGATTTTAATGATTCTTACAATCATTTATACAATCATTTAGATGAATGAGATTACATGGAGATCTAGAATTATGTCGATTTTATTTCTTTACATCCCGTGCCCTATGGTGATGGGAACATATGTTTTTGCACCTTTGTCCCTTCATGTAGATGCTATACACATACCAAAGCTGGTTTAAAGCGTTCTTTATAATTTTGGAGAAGACAATTAAATTGAAGCCCCATTTTTCAAGAGATGTAATATAAGTTATGAGAAATTGCAAAATAATGGTACAATGTTTTAATACATGTAACTGCCCAGACTGGAACATTCTCTTACCAGATCATTGACGGTGAGTACAGTTAAGGAGACCTTTACACTCATCCTCTCCTGGGGTCTCTGTAGTTCAGAATAAGACCCGAGGGTGAACAGCTCATTACGTAGGGATGCTTCCAGGTTCCTTGAATACGACGGTTTGGTGCCCCCGCTCCCGCTCCCGGGCGCGCAGTGGACGGCATGGATAAAAGAAACACCTGAATAGATTGAAAAAAGTTTGATAGGTGAAAAGATGTAGACTTTACCCAACGCTTACAAGTAACAGTCGGAAAGAGAAGTGGCATCAACATTTTATGCGTAAAATAATTATTATTAAAATTTAATTTCTACGTTTAAATAAGTATTTATGTATTTCATCTTCAGAATTTTTTTTATTTTGAACGTTTGTTTATTATTTTTATCCATAGAAAAATCTGCATGTTGTGGAATAATAAAAAGGAAATGATTTCCTGAATTCAACTTTAAAAAGAAATCGTGAAAATCGATGCTCTTAAAAGGCACTATAGTAATAAAATTATCTAATTCAACATATTTTTCTTAGATTATGATCTTTTATACAAATAAATTCTAATTTGCTTCAGGTTTTACTATTTTTTTTTTTGTAAATGCATCATATAACATGACTAAATGATAACGCATACATGTAATTTACCTGATGCCATTTATACAATAAAAAATCAATCTATTAAATGTCAGAATGTAAAATCTAAATCGTGATAAGGTTTTTATTCTATTTTGATTACAGCTTACTTTAGTTAAAGACACAAACAGGGCGATTAGGTGATTCTCCGAAGCTGCTGAATATTTAAGTCAAACTGAAACAAGTGTATTGAATTTAAAGATTTAAACCTTTTCTTAACATAAAGCGTTATTTGTCTTAAAGCTGCTTTTTAGAGACATTTATTGTGAAATAAGTCGGCAAATGTTTGGAATTGGGATTGTTCCTGAACATTTATTTCTATAGAGGAAAATGAGAACAACAAAATACAGACTATATGAAAAATATATGTTTTTATTTGTACTTTCTTAAGGACAAGTCTTGAATCAATTTTTCCCATCCAGCCATTGGAACAATGGTTTGAAATTTATATTCCTGAAAGAAAACGCATTTTAATGGATCAACCGATAGGTCATTCAAGGTCCATTTTCAAAAATAAAAATTCTCACAATCTTTCTCAAATGATGTTTTAAATTCTGAAGCACTGAACTCGGAAACTTTTATTTCTAAGGAAGATGTTTTACATATCAAGAAAAGAACTTTTTTTCAGTTGGAAATTCTTTTGTTCATTTAGATTTCTTTTGTAACGTAGGGAGTTTCATTTCATATATTTGGATAAAAAGGGTGGTTTGTGTTCAAACCAATAAATATGTAAAATAACATCAAGGAAAAAAAGCTTGTATTTTCTGAAAAAATTCATGATTCTCATTCCATGAGAATTTAATGATTTATAATCTCACAAACTGAACTTCAAATAAAAGTCAAAATTAAAATACTTGAACCTTTGGAAAATAAATACCTTGTAACACATGATCAATTAAAAAATTTATTCTTATTCTTTATACTTTATCTACCTGGTAAGTACACGTCTGTATTTTTTTTTTCAGAACTAGGTCAGAAGATGTAATTGCACTAAATTTGTGGGACGTTCATTATCCTGCAGACTAGCTAGGATCCGTGTCTTCCTACCTCGTCACGAACTCTTATTCTTTTCACAGTGTAATATTCTTTTAAATGTTAATTTGAAATTTAATTGTTCACTTCTTAATATATAAACATTGGAAATGTTTTATCTATTTTGAAGTATTTTAAATCATTTTGGATTGAATTTATATCATTTTAATTGAAAAAACTGAATTTTAAAAATACATGTATATTTATTACCGGTTTTTTTTTAAGGTATCTGATAATTATCTGTGAATTAGCAGTTCTATGACTTCATGAGAAACAGAATCTTTGTCTATTCTTTGTCGAGTGATTATAAACATTGTCACGATTTTTACCCAAATAATTGTTGTCATTGTGTGAACACCAAACAAGTCACAAAATAGGGTTTACGAATGTCATTTCTTTTAAAGTCAAAACAAAAACGATATATTGTAAGAAAGATAAATCTAAATTCAAAATAATTTGATTTTTTGTGCTTTATCATTTTTCATGATATCACAATTACAATAGGACAAATTACTCCAAATTGACATTTTGATGTGTGTTGACTTTAAATGCTCTCAATAAATAACAAAACAGCCATATGAAAAATAAAACCTATGACATTGTTATATCGTGTAATTCATATGTCAATTAAAGTTTTTTGTTTTTCAAACATTATTTTATTGTTATTATAACTATGACTGTTAAAGTATTGGTGATGAATTTTACATGTTATGTAGAATGCAAGTACTTATCAAACGACAGAAAAATATTTCTTCAATATAGATATTTTTAAAACCCTGTTATTTATAAGTTTTATTAACTTATGAACACAAAGGATGAAAATTACAATAACCAATTTCAAAATTTATTTAGAAAATTACCAAAACTATTTTTCCTTCTTGATTTCTTAAAAATATACTCGTATATAACTGATTATATGTTTATCTCATTTTCCACTTTTTCTTTATATACTAGTCTAGTACAAGCACTTGTCTGTTTACCCATGTCTATTTACCCTTGTATATATACCCTTGTCTATTTACTCTTGACTGTTATTTTTCTTTGTATATATATGTACCTTTTGTACCATTGATCTGGCTTTTTAGTGAACAAGTTATGGAATCAAAAGTTCTTACAAATTTAAGCACCCTCCACTTAAAAATATATCGTTATAAACAATAGATGAATATTATAAACTGTTTATATTCTACTATTTACATTTACATGTATATACATTTAAAAAAATCAGGCTTATATACCAGCATGTTTTATCTTTAAAAAATGAACAATATTAAAATAAGTTAGTTCTTTAAAAAAAAATGCAATTTTTTCTTTTATACAAGGGAGAAAGATCAAGTACATCAAAATGAATATATAGTTTGAACAAAAATAACAATCTTCTGCAAATAGCGTACTAAAATCAGTTCTTTTTAACAAGTTAACAGTATTATTATTTAATGTAACATGTAAGTAATTTAGTGTCGTATCGACATGTTTATGATTTCTTGTGATTTCTTTTTTTCCAAGTGGAAAACATAATTAAAGACTGCTTGAAAAACTGAGAACAATAAATTTTCTGAAAACTCTTTTCCAAGGGTCTATCTAAAGGAATTTTCCCAAAATAAAATAATTAGAACTGAATCTTATTAGAAAAAAAATATTCTAAATTTCGATGGCATTTCATCGAAATAACATTTTTTAAAAACACCTACCTATACATAACTGAATAATCCACTTCATCATAAAATATAAGTCCAATTCACTTTCTCAGATCCATGTTCTGCTTCCGTTGCAAAGAGTTTAAATAGAAAGATTATTTGAAGAAGTTCATATTTGTTTTTGAACCTGTGTATTTAAACTATTGTCTCTTTTAAATACCTCACTCTATTGTTTGATTTCTTAATAATCTCGAACTTACTCATCTATTTAAAAAATTTCTCTGTTCATATACAGGTACCCGTAGATCTGTGTTGTCGCAAACTTGTATACTTTCTGAAAGCAACTTTTGAAAGGAAATATAAAATATCAATATTCTGTTTTTAACACATGGTTTATGTTTAGAATCCCAATTACACTGTGTCAACAGATTTTATTTTGTTATTAATCCGCTTACCAAAATCAGAAATTGAATAAATCAAAGTGTTATAATTAAAATGCAGCAGATTTTGTATTACGGTATGACAAGTGTAAAGAAATGTACTCCAGCCCCGGGTTCATTAGTTTTCATGAATAAGATATCCTTCCCCACACAAGTTTTTTCTACACATGACAGATGCTCTCCATTAATCTCAAATTAATTAAATACTCGTATATATTGCATTAAAGTGCAAAATTAAGTCCATCAAGTCAGTAAATGAGATGTATCTAGAAGTTATCTGAACTATACCGTTATTACAGGACGTGCCTATACATTACAAAAGGTTATTTGTGCAGATAATTATTAGGTAACCCACATATAAATTAATAATGTTTTAGTTTAAACTTTATTTCGTTTAAATTAGACTTTATATGAACATAATGAATAATAGATTCGGGAACAAGTTGTTGATACGTAATGATTATATAAATCTGTTTCCTTACAAAAATTTCAACCATATATAAAAGAACATTTTCCATTGTTGAATGGCAAATGTAATAGTAACAATAACTAAAAAGATAAAGATGTAATGAAAGCAAAAATTTAAACTTAAAAAAAGAGATTATAACGTGAATTCATTTTTAAATATAAGATTATGTTTTCATTGAGTCTAAAATGTTTTACTACACGCAGAAATAAGATCATTTCCAAACTGCAATTTTATTACAAACTTAGTCTGTGGTAAAATTCTTCTATTATTACAATTTTGGTTAAGTTTAATGTTACTGCATTCAATTTAAACAACCCATCCAATTTGTATCCGATGTTTTTACATGAGACCCTTTGTTCATCATTAGAAAAATTACCTTGGGAAATTACCCAGATGATGTTAAACTAATTTAATTTCCATTTCTAAAAATTGATTTGAAATCATCGAGGTTTTGTAGAACTTCGTACCGGTAGAGATGAACAAGAATGATATGTTATTCATAAGTAATTTAAACTATTACATATGTACGTACATGTATGAAGTATGATGTTTGTAATGAAGTTGATTATTACATTTAATTAATATGGACTATACTTTTCAAATATTTGGTCTCATCTCAGCACACACAGTAATAAGTTTAAATGATGAAGATATATACAAATGTCATTGTACTGAAGGGAAGGAATTTAAAATTCGCCTTTTTCTATTGTGGTGAATAGAGGTTTAAATTTTTCTTATATTCTCATGCTGTCCTCCTCAGATCGTTAGTATACCTGTCAGACCTGCTGTTTGGAAGTTAATTACACAGAAAGTTTTCTTTTAACTTGTTTGGACATCATCATATTTTCTAGATGTTTAACAGTGTAACTAGTAGTTGGTATTTTGACAATCTTGAATATGTATAAATAGTTTTGACTCGAACTTTTATTTAATTAAGTTTGAGTTGATCTAGACCCCGTTATTTGCAGACCTATTTTTTAGTCATATGAAGGAGAATTTATTCAAAAACTTATCTGAAAAGAAAACATTTGATTTCGTGTTCATTTTGACATTTTTATATAGACGTAGTATCATCAATTAACAATAGATACTCCCATTTAAATGATTATATCCCAGTGAATCGGACTTGAAATTAAAGACATCTCCGAGTCTTGACACATGTGTTTCTTATTGGATATTTTACTAAAAAAGTAAACATGGTAAATGAAGAGTAATCTAAGAACAAGATTTTATAATGGTCGTGATTACTTTAACTTTTTCATCGTCAACTTCCCTTATTTATGAAGCAATATACCCTTATCATCTGCATATGGATTTCATGTTTCCTATAGTTGATACGACACGCAAGGGCATATTCTAAGTAGGAAGAATTCTAAATGAGGCACGATATTGAAAAACACGTCGATGAAACAAGAGTATCAATACTCTCGTTTAAAGTCAGCATTTCGCAAGTTTTATGGTACAGTATACAATGATCTTGTTAGCAAATGCTATCCATCATTCAGTCTAATACTAACTGACGTTTTTCATATATATTGAAAGCATTTATTTAAAGACTGAATTGTCTTAGGATTTTTTTCCGTTAGCAAGATCATGACAAAAAGCACAAGGCTGGTTTGATGAGTCGACAGAAAATGCTCTCTTCTCCATGGCACTGATGTTCTTTGAGGTCCATGTTTGCTTTCCTCCAGATGATGTGTAGTTTCAATGGATTTTAAGTTTGATTACTGCTCATTATATCCATTTTTCATATTCGGTGTTCTTTGGTAGTCTAAATATGTATACTAAGTACTTTTTTATTTACGTTTTATCTACACATAAGTTTTGAGCTTCGAAGTTTATATTTATGCTGCCGTAATCGAAATTCGGGGTATAAAATTTTTGACCTGTTCGTCCTTCTGTCTTTATGCAAAAACTTTACCTACCTATGACTCGTGGTTGGTTGAAGCTGGATTTTATACTTCACAAGTTTACTTCTTGTGACAAGACCTTCCTTTGGATACCAACATATTTGATACGATAACTTTGACTTTGGAGTTTGACTACTAGTATTGCAATTATATTCCAAACCATAACTTTTAAACAATTGGTGCAAAGGGCTTTCATACTGCACAGGTTTATCAATTTTATTTTGACAAGATCTTTCTATTTGTATAATATTATTGGCGTTGACTTTTAAGTTTGACCCATTTTTATACTTGGTCATTTTGAATGGTTAGTGCTTGGGTTTTTATATTTCAAAAGTATATTCATTGACACAAATTCTTTCTTAGGGTAACAATACATTTGATCTTTTGACATTTTGACCTGTATTTTAGAGACTTTAATAACCTTTTGCAAAATGCTGCCATACGGGAGCACCAATGCTTTAAAAACACATCTGGTTCTTTAACTAATTAAAAATATTTAAATGCAAATACGTGCACGACAATTAATTTTGAATTGTACTTATTGTCTCATTCAAATTATTGATGTTCAAGATATTCATACTCAGAGTAATAATCAAATACTTGCATTAGGTGCATATATTGTTGCCTGTAATAATAATTCCATATCTCCAATCTATAACAAATTCGAAAAAAAGGGGGAATGGAATTCTTTAATCCATATTAATTCATTGTAGTGGAATTGGTTGAACACAAGAGTCATGTAAATTAATTAAATACGTTAATACAATTCAGCTAATTACTTTATCTTACAAAATAATTATAGATATTTTAATAGTTGTATGGTAAAAGCTTTTTCTATTCAAAGAAGGCATGATATAATAATTTCTGCGAAACATGTTTGCACTTTAAACATTTAACTATAAAAATGTATTCGGCTTTGGGGAGAAGTGCAGTTTTTTATAAACTTCGTGTTAGATAGATATTAGACAAAAGATAGATAAACAGATGATACTTAACTTGATATTAATTTAATAGGAGAGTGCCTTATCTCTGCTATAATATACTAGTAATACTTCTGATATGTAAAAATAAAATGAACTCGGTACGAACACTAAGACGATTTCTTTGTACAACACATTTGCGCGTCTACCACCAGGTTATTTGGACACGATGTTTGCATACATCTCCCTTCTCAATTACAAATTCGTGTACAAATGTTGCAGAATTCATAATGAAAGATTTTGGACAATTTTCTAACAAAGCTGCACTGGTGAGTTGAATGTTAGAGTCAATTCAATTATCACATTTCTTCAAATGCGTACTTAAAATTGAGTCTAAGAATATATAAAAACGGTAAATTAAGGGATGTTTGTGGTTAAGTGCTGCTGTGTGTTGCATATCAATTATGGTTCATTTTGGGATTTGCATGTTAAAGTAACGATAAATGAAACATTTATTTCTTATTATGTACCTTAAGATTCTTAAGAAATCAGACTTCAGAGGCCTAAATATAAAGACTAGATCATTTATTGATTTAACTTCAATTTTAACCTTTACTCTTTCAAGATCAACAGTGTATTGGTTAAAGTAGATGTAGATATGGATTCAAAAATTTAATGATAAAAGAGGACTCAAAATAAGATGATTACACTTATATACAAAATTGTATGCCTTTTTTCAATTTCATTTAATATTCTTTTAATTCATCCAATTTAACATCATTTATTTAATAAAGGCAACAAATAGCAGGTAAGAGTGTGACAAATGCCTTCCATATAAGACATGGAGAGTTGTTTATTTATTTTTTTTTTTTTTTGCAGATAGATGGAAAAACGGGTAAAACTATTTCATTTTATGAATTGGAAAATGACGTCATAAGATATGCAGATTTCTTCCGGAGGGTGGGTATGAGAAGCGGTGACGTCGTGTGTCTATGCGGATCGAACACAATCGAATTCGCCCACTTATTTCTGGCTGCAACCGGAATTGGTGCCGCTGTTACGATAGCGAATGGGCAACTTACTTCACGTATTGATTTTCTATAGTAATTCATTAACCAGCATTGTGTGATATTTGAAAGAATTTTTTTTATATTCCTTTCACTAGATATTATGTCATTTTTCTAAATATTCATAGTGTTTATCATTGAAATTTTTTAAGTGTCATTATAGTGCATTTGGTACACAATGCAATTGGTTTTATTATCCTTAAATTTATCAAATGAACTTGGAATATGCACATAGTGCCATATGTAAAATTAAAATCGAAATATTTAAATTAAAAATGTATCTTTTATTGATCTAGGTGAGTTATTAGACCAGATAACAATTTCAAAAGCAAAGTTTGTATTTGCCACTGACGACACTTTTAGGAAATGTCAAGAAGCAACACAAATGACCAGTTATAGCAAGGTAATGTCACCGGACGCACCTGCTCTGAAAATTCAATTTTTGTGCATTTAATTAAAAGGGAAATTCTCAAAAGTTCAATTTTCAAATTTTAATTTTAGAATGTATTTCGGATTGACCATGGGAAATTATCAACAATGCTCTCAAATTCAATCCATGTGGATAGGTCCGCTTTTCTTAATTATGACATCAGTGATGACGATGTAGCTTTGGTGCCATTTTCAAGTGGAACTACAGGGTTGCCCAAAGGTGTAGAACTTACTCATGGTAATCTGACATCTCAGCTGAGTCAGATTAGGTAGTACACAAACACACCATCATGAAAATGACAATATCTTATTTAAACAGTGTACATGTAAGTTGAAGATAGATTCTGTAATTCGTAATCCAAGATTATCTCATCACGTTCCAAAAATATTTTGTTTAGAAGTGACTTAGCTATAGGCCAATAATATTTTTATTATTATTTCTCATTTCAGACATCCATCTGTTATACCCTTAACACCAGGAGATGACAGGGTGATCACAATGCTGCCTATGGTTCACATCGCTGGACTTATGATCGGTTTATTAAATCCTCTTGCTCAAGGCGCCACAGTCGTTATACTACCCAAGTTTGTACCAGAAGATTTTCTTCAAGCCGTTGAGAAGTACAAGGTTTAGTTCAAAATATTTGCAAAGTAACTTAATCTTCATCATAATGAAACGGTATATTACAAGATAAGTAATCGTTCTACATGAGGTTATGTTTACTCCTCCATGGCACCTGATCCCATCCAATGATTTAGATGTCTATGTTCGCTCTGATTCAATATTTTTTTGGTTTCAATGGACTTTTGATCATGATTACTTTTTGTTATTTTCATATTCAATCAATGTAAGGATTTGACAGAATTATTTTGTCCAATTGCAGGGGACATTTTCATTACTTGCGCCACCTGTGGTAAATTTCCTCGCCAATGATCCTATGGTAGATAAGTACGACTTGTCAAGTCTTCGAGACCCATACAGCGGAGCCTCAACTTTGGGCAAAGAATTGACGGAGAAAATGGTAGAGCGATTAAAATTGGACGGCATCAGGCAAGGTATGGTATCCGTTGTTTTTTTTTTCAATAATGTTCTAAATTTCTGTAATTTAAGTGTTGGTGAATTAATAACTAACTAAAAGCTTACAAATACTAGTTGTACTTGCTCAGCAAAATTCATAGAGACCAACATTTTGATCTGACGTCTCTACGAATCTCAGAACAGTGTCACGTGCATGTACAATTTGACTTGTAGAGACGTCAGACAAAATTTTTAGACTACGAATCTCGCTGAGATTATTGAAGTGTATGACTGGGGGTGTGTTCTGACGGACCCCTTGTGCGGGGTTAGTCTACTCTATGTTTTTCTAGGATATGGAATGTCTGAAACAAGCCCTGTCGTTATGACTGATCCACCAGGATACAAGCAATATGGATCTATAGGACGTCCGATTCCTGCAACCACAACAAAGGTTCATAGTCCTATCTAACATAATAACAAATGCAAGTTGGATTCTATAAGGAAGCATTCTAGAAAGGGACTTTAAACCAGATACATTCAAATCAATCTGTCATACTTTTTCGTTTGTTTCTTTGAAGCTTGTTGATCCCAATTCGGGGAATTACCTTACCCAACCAGGGGAACATGGGGAAATTTGGGTCAAAGGTCCACAGGTCATGAAAGGTTACATAGGTCAATCTCAATCTACACAGGAAGTTATCACAAGTGATGGTTGGTTCAAAACTGGTAAGCATACAATTTCGTTCATTTAAAATTTCAGAGAATTATACAGGTATGTATAAAAATTTCAAGATTTATTTGCTTGGGCATTTATCAAACTTGTTTGCTCATCATAGGTGATATTGGATACTTTGACAAAGATGGAAATTACTTTGTTGTTGACAGGATAAAAGATATCATCAAATACAAAGGCTATCAGGTAAGTTTGCTAATTTGATAAACCTATTCTGATAAGAAATGGAGGAGTTTTTTTTATTTTGTTTTGGAATAGAGTGGATGTCAGATTGCAAAGTGTAAATAAAAGGGAAAAATAGTAAAATAAGACATAATATAGGTCCTAATACACAGTGAAATGTATTACACAGATGTCGGATTAGACAGTTTTCAATGTTATGGAGAATGTTGTCACGTTCCTCGGACTTTTAATTAATATAAAGCATAAGATTAATTTTTTTAACAGATTGCTCCAGCGTATCTTGGGAACATCCTGATGTCACATCCCAGTGTGAGGGAAGCAGCAGTTATTGGAGAGCCTGTGGGGGTATATGGGGAAGTCCCCAGGGCATATGTCATCCCCTTCTCTCCTGTTTCTGAAGAAACTCTCATCAACTATGTGAATGGTAAGTGTGAAATGTTCTTGAATTATGTACATGTGTATGCATTTTAAAAGGTCAGCTTAGGGTCATATATACAACATATAGTCTAACAATGTTCTTAAATACAAATGTATCTGGCAGTGCTGCATATAATTTAATTCTTCCAATTGCTGAAACAGTTTTTCATTATATTATTTCATTCATATTTCTAAAACTTCAGTTTATGTAAGCTAAAAAAAACTATTAACATGTACATACAATAACTTGTGGCAATTTCATTTGTTTATTTTTACAAAGTGGTAATAAATTGCACTTTTGTTTACAGAACAAGTAGCACCCTACAGACGATTACGGGGTGGAGTGGTGTTTACTACAGAGATTCCTAAATCCCCCAGCGGAAAAATACTCAGACGACTCATACGACCCCAACAAACATAAACATGCAGAGGTCTTCAGAATCAGTCCAGCATCTTTTACTTGTCAAAGAATTATTAAAATTTCCTTAATCATACAATATATTTTCATTTCATGACAAGAATTTTTCAAGGAAATTCGCAAGTCTCCTAGTGGAATAACACTTTAAGTACTTGTACATGCCCAGCAAACAGAGACATATATAGCCATCAATTTATTATCAATTACACTTCCATCATTTGCAACATATTTCACAGAAATATATTTTTCTCTTTTATACAATGTACTTTCATAAATTGGATGACCAGAATTTCTCAAATTACTTGTACAACCCTAGCAAACAGATATATAAACAGTCAAAGATTCACTATCAGTAATTCCACCATCCTTTGCAACACATTTCACAGAATTATTACACTTTTATCTTTCACACAATGTACTTTTATTTATTTGAAGCCCATACTTTGTCGAGCCCCAGTTATCACCCTTCTTCATCCTCCTTCTGCATTTGTTCTATTAACCTCTTCCTCTCCTCAGCCTGTCTGAGTTTGTGTAAAACTAAACTCTCAAAGTCTCTTGAGCTGGAGGTGGTACTAGGAGCATAGGACGAAAACTCATTCTGTAAACAATCAAATCATAAAACTGCATCACCATAATTTTACTTGAATTTTAAAAGCGCTTAGTACCATTTGCTATGATACTCACTAACTAAAGTCAAAACTTGATCCTCTGATATTTTATCAGAATTTATCAAACTTATATCTCATTCTGGTATACAAATTAATGAAATGGTATAATGGGTTTTATTTCCCATCTAGCTTGTAACACAAGATTTGATTGGTTAGCAAACAGGGTGTAAATTTCCATACCCCCAACTTGAGCCTAGGTTAAATTCTTATGTTGTCACAATCCCTTTTTTCCTATGATAAAAAGCAAGTAACATGACGTCACAATGTATTGTAGTACGTAGTAAGTCTTATCTATAGGATGAAACACAGTTGACTAGACTTATGTTCACAAAGAATTTTGGGGAGTACATACGAAATAAATTCATTACGCCTCAAGGCGTAAGGAATAAAATCCAGGGTAAATCCTGCTACACCCTTGATTCAACCTGGGTAATATTAGTTATCCATGTTCAATCAAAGGTGAACAGGGATTTACCCCGGGCTTTATTCCATACACTCTGAGGCAGAATTATCAGGAAATAAGACCTGGATAACAAATTTATTTCCTATTTAGCCTTATCAAAACATTCTTTGTAAACCTAAGGCTAATCAGTGGTATTTCAAACTATTATGTACTACAATGCATCGTGACATCATGTCAATTGCTTTTTGATATTGAGAAACTATGCATTGTGACATCATGTTATTTACCTCTGATTCAAGTCCGGTGTACAGAAATTTATATCCAACTTGATAACCAATCAAAACTCATGTTACAAGCAAGATAGGAAATAAACCCATTTAATATACTTAAATACATCTTGTTCAAACTCATTATATATAAACATTTGCAAATGACAATAAATATATGAGAAAACTCACGCTTGAAAAGCTATCAGCTGTGTACTGGGGACCTGAGGCAGTCTGGGGATTTCCTGTCTGTGTGGGTTTCTCAGGAGGAGGCTGTATCCATGACAATGTCAGGGGATTACCCGATAAACCTTTCTCATGTTCCTTTGCATCTTCCTGTTGGAAAAAAAATAAGGTATTCAAAAAAAAATAAAATAAAGCTAAATATTCAAAAATAAATTCATATACAGATAATGCTTTCTTACTATAGCCATAAACTACAGTAACTGTAAATATTTTTTGCCTTTTTTACAGCCATACAGTAAAATTTGCTTGTAAAGAACCAATCCACAAGAAAATCTCTATTTAAAGGATCTTTTCACAAATATATCTGGCAATTTTTTATTTATATTTCTTATATGGATATAAAGAAATTTATATACATGGAAGTAGAATTTGATATCCCAGTGGCTTCCTTATAAATAAGTTTTACTGTACATTCCTATTTTTGTGTACTGGTAATAACTTACAGCTTCAGTCCATGAACCAAACTCCACAATAGCTGTTCCTCCTTTCTTCTTTGACATAATGAGATTAAGGACATCTCCATACTTAAGAATACATCAAATAATATCAAGATATATTTTGCCACATAACCAAATTTAAAAAAAAAAACACAGAAAGATGCATGGTCACACTGTATTATCAACAATAAAAGGACTGGTCAATCCAAATGTGTATCCTGATAAGAAAGGTTAAGTTTTATTACTTTCATATTTTCAGTTATACATGTAATAGCATTTAAATTGTAACTTGTATTTTCAATTGACATTTATGTTAGGTAGATATATTTGTTTTTTGAGCTCTAATAATAAACAAAATCACAACAAAAATAGATGGGGATTATCAGGAAGAGTTATCTTCCATGTTTCATGGACAGAGCTTACTAGAAATACATTTTCAAAGAATGTTACCTTGCTGAAGAGATCTGTCAGAATTTCTGAGCTGTAGCCTCCATTTGTATCATCATTCTTTTTACACTTCCATTTCACCTACAACATACAGAAAAATAAAAAAAAAAAAACAGATGTTTGTAATGCAATTATGCCCCCCTCCTCCAAATAATTATTTTTTTCCAAGTCCAAGGGGCAAAACTCTGTCCAAAATGGCTTGATAGTGCCCACCTCTCTTCTTCAAAGGAGGGCATAAAAATAAGAATACAATCAAAACATATAAAATTGGCAAGAGCTAGAAATGCTTTACCTTTTAAGAGTAAGAATTAATTTCAATTAGATTCAGAGAGTCATTAAGAATAACATTGTTTAGAATGTTTCAAGAATTACCGTAATATACAGGTGTCAAAAGAAATAACCTTAGTTTAGGAGTGATAGCAAGTTTGACCTTTAGTACATGTACACCGGAATCGGTAAGTATTAGGAGTGCAAGTCCAGATTGCCTTCTTTAAGGACTGTTAGCTTTACCTTTAGTTTAGGAGTGTCAGGAACACTACTTTCATTATCGGGCCCCTCCTCTGGCTCTAGTCTTTTCTGTCCTTCCCTGATCTCCTCCCTCAATCTCTCTTGTTCCTCCTCCAAAAGCTTCGAACCTTCTTTACGTAATCTTTCAATCTGAAAGATGAAATGGTAATTTTTAAGAATCTATTGATTTTACACTGTAATTCCAAAAAAGAAAATCTAAGGAGATCTTAAATAAATATTAAATAGCTAAAAATTTTTATTTAAACATGACTTTTATCTGGAACAGATATTTTTTCAACCTTTCTGTACACCTACCTCTGATTGTAGATTTCTTTTCAATGTTAAATCCAATTCTGTTTGAGTATTAGCGGCCTTTTCTCTGCCTTCAAGATCTGTAAGAATCCATAAAAGCATGATTTACATAAGATTTTTATGGTCTTATCAATAGTTTTCCTTTACACTAAGCCTTTCAGAAACTTGGTGTGAAAGGCACTTTATTCTTGTTTTATCTACTTTTATATCAATTCTTTAAAATATCTTACCTTCTTTGAACTTTTTGCGCTTGCTATCAAGTTCCTTGTGGCGGGCTTCTGCTGCTTTCTTGGCTTTTTGAGCTTTATCATAAGCAGCCTACATGTACATCAATGCATTATGTTCTCATGTAATGAATGATGTATGCACAAACTATTCAATGTAGTGGGTACTTAGCAAACATACTGGTCCACAATTTAAAAAAAAATACTTTTAAAATTTTTTCTCATTTAATTTCAAACAAATTGACATTGTTAATGTTATTCTTTTTAGATTTATTTATGAACAGTTTTATTGTTTCAGTGAGTTTTAAAATTCATACCCTAGCAGCAGCATCTGTCAATATTTCAAGTGCCTTTGCTAACTGATGAAACAGCTCAGCTGAAAAAAATAATTATATAATTTCCCATTAAATGACTCGGACTCCTCCAAAAACTTCTTTCAAGATTACATATATAATGCACAATTTTTATTTATTTAATAATCATTTTCAATTCACTAATTTATTACAATTTTTCAAAGACATTTTAAAAACTTAATCCTTCATACCAGCTTTGGGGTCATCAGGATTTTTATCAGGATGGCATTTTAAAGCCTGTTTTCTGTAGGATTTCAAAATCTGAAAGACAGAAAAAATTATGAAAAAAATATTCCAAGACTTTCTCTTAATTATTCAAAAAATTTGCATGTTTTTGCCTTGTAAATTTAAGATTATAGTTCATACAGTAATCTTCACAATGCTCCATGTAACGTTTTGTGTACGTTTGCGTACGTAGCCGTTTTCTCTGCAAATAAATTTTGTGATTAAAAGTTAGCTCTGAAATCTTAAATCTTAAACAAATTTCATAAACATACCTCTTTTTCTGTAGCATCCTCATTAACGTTGAGAATTTTATACAAATCCAATTTCAGAATGTCAGGGGATCCTCCAGACATTGTGGATCCTGGAACATAATTTTCATCAATTTTAAAAATTAGAGAAAAAAAAATGATGTTATCTGTACCTTTGACACTTATTCTATTAACTAAAAAGAATTTAAGTAGATACAGAAAAGGGTAAAATAACCAAATTTAGTTGCTTTATCTATGTTTACTTTCAAGTTACAGGCAATTTGAATTTCCTCGACTATCTTCTACTTTCAGTTCACCGTACTATTTTTAACTCCTTTTCAAAAGAGTTACATTCCAATATTAACTCGCACATATATTATTTCGTATTTTTTATTAGAGAGGTTTATCACTGACTATGAAATTACTTACATTTTTTTAATTCAACTTCACTTTCACAACTTTATTATAATTTTTACAAGCAAAGCTATTTTCTTAAATCATTGAAAAGAAAAATTTATATAAATTTCCGACAAGTGAAGAACAGTGGTGTGCTTCTTAATTTACTTTGCAGAGTATTTTCTTTTAGACGTCTTTGTAGACCTATTATTATATTTGTTTGAAATATTTAATACTGAATCTATCTTCGCTATGGGATTGTCTTCCAAGTGAGAAAATGATAATGATTTTGTTAACCCCCTTCCCCCTTGAAAGTAGGAGGGTATACATGTAATAATAATTACGTATGTTCGCCGGTCTGTTTGGGGTACTCATCTCTTAACTCCTCTTATACCGCTGAATGAAATTTAATGAGACTTTCACAGAATATGTGTTACATAGTCCCATTGTGCACCTCTTATTTTACTTTCTGATCGGACACATATTTCGGGTACCGTTTCCCATGGCAAAACTTCGACACTGTCAAATTGAAGGGTACAAATCTCTTATCTGCAACTCCTCCTATATCAATGCATAAAATTTGATGATACTTTCAAAGATTTTTTACAACATAATGCCATTGTGCACCTCCCCCCATACTTTTCTTTTAGATCTGACACTTATTTCGGGTCTCCCAGAGGAAAACATAGACTTTGCCATTATAATCATGTGGGAGGAGAGAGGTACATGTATCATTTAGTGGGCTCAGACGCTCAGTGCTCGTAGTACCTTTAGTTTTATAAATATGATAAATTACACATATCATACCCCCGTTTGAAAAGTGGACGGGTGTATAGTGATCGGGATGTTCGTTCTCTTGTTACACTTTGTGGTAACCATCTTTTATCCGCAACTCCTCTTTTACTACTGATTGAAATTAAATGAGGCTTTCACAGAATCTTTGTTACATAATTCCATTATGCACTTCTTATTCTAATTTTCATCGACACTTATTTTGGGTTCTCGATCCAGAGCAAATCATGAGCACGACAATTCTTTTTATTATACTGAAGAGTATTCATCTCTTATTCGCACCCCCCCCCCCCCTACTCCTCTTATACCACTGAGTGAAAATTGATGAAACTTTCACAAAATCTTTATTACATATTGCCATTGTGCACCTTCTATTTTATATTTTGATCAGACTCATATTTTGGGTTTCCCGGCCACAGCAAAACATGGGTTTTGCCATTTTTAATCATATGGGAGGCGGGGGTATCATTTAGTGAGCTCATTGCTCACAGTACCTCTAGTTTTTTTTTATTTATACAAAATTTTATTCACATAAGTGAATGGGATTGGGCGACAGACAAAGCCTATTTTAGCCCTCTCCCTAATATCATTTACTGAGCTTATTGCTCACAGTACCTATTGTTTACCATGGATTCCGTAAGAAAACACAGGAAAACTCCAAAATAGTCGTTCCACACAAAATCTCTCTCTCTCTCTCTCTCTCTCTCTCTCATAGGAGTCATGTAACATCATATGTGTTTAGCCGAAGATGTGATGATTGTTACGGTTGCATGTCCGAAATTATAAACACCGATTAGCAACTTGAGTAAAATATCTAGAGCAAAATACAACTGGAACGTTTTACAATCGTTTTGCATGAAAAGAATTAAAAGAAACAAGATTGATGGACTGCAACACGACCTGATGAAGTAGTGACCCTCGCTATCTCTAACAATCTTCAATATCTGACACGTACCATACCGAGGCTACATAGCTGGCCATGTCGGTGTGTTACAGAGCGATAATGGACGCCCCCTGTTCATTAGTGGAACTTCTAGGGGCCCTCGTCTAAAATCTTATCACATCTACCAAGAATAAAGGTGTTTTAATGATATATTTCTAACTTGGCATTTTTAAAGAGGAATTAAGTCATTAATCCCAAAGAGAGTTATCCCTCTTACTAGAGGGTCAATAAACCTTAACCAAAAAAAAAAAAAAAGAACAAGAATACAGAAACACTTTCATTCATCAAAGAATGGTGGATTTAATCCATTGTTACAACTTTAAAATGTCATGTCATTAGACAAAATGTTTTGGTGTTCATTTTATTAATCATATAATAAATACAAGTACAAACATAAAATGTATTTTGTAGAACTTGATTTTTTTTTCTTCAAGTAATTAGCTGTACAACAGCCATTAAAAAAAATGTTTCTAGAACATATAGAAAGATAAAAAAAAATTTCCAACAAACATATAAGACATTTTTTTTTACTTTTGTTTTGAATTTGATCAATTATAAAATATATGGAAATTGCCTTTTTTTTTTGGACAGGAAAAAATTAAACAAATATATATTAAATACAAATTTTCCTACTTATAAGAATTTTATATTTAAAAAAAGTTAACAAGAACAACAACTAGCCAATTAACAAAAGAAAGAAAATTCCCCCTAACTGTTTTTCATTACGAGACCTTGTGAGCAAATTGCCATAGTAACGGCCTGATTAATAAGACTGCTCTGATCAGCATTTTGAAGAGCCGAATCTTCCAATGTTGACTCTCTCTCGTTCACTTGAAAAACAATCGGCTGTGGATCAGATGAAAACTTTCTATCAGATCTAGAGACTGTTCCTTCTCCCAGGCTTGAAAAGCCTGCAGTGGAAGAGGAAGGGATTAAAGGATTATCCGTTTGTGGCGAAAGTCCCTGCGACTGAATAGCATGAGAGATTCCAAATGTCTCAATTTCTGTTTTTTCTCTTTTAAATGTTTCTGCCTCTGTTTCCGGGGATACTCCCATTTCTTCTAGAGTCATGTTAATGGCATTGTCAACGATTGATTTGGCAATGTGTTTACTCTGCCATTTCTGTAAATTATAAGTATTTCTGTCTCTATTTAGAGTCCTTTGGGGAGTTGCAGTGGCATTTTGTCCAGTGGCATGACGCAGAGAAGAAGGTGTGTCAAATATATCATTCTCTATGCTTCTGCGGGGGTTCCTATTAAAATTGGTGCTGATGTCGATGTCGGCAAAAAGGAGTACTTGATTTCCATTTAAACTTTCCACACTTGTATTAAGAATAAAGGTGTTTTAATGATATATTCTTAATAACTGTATTGAGAGTTAATAAAAATGGGTGGTTGGGGGGGGGGGGCTTACACATATAATTGTAGTACATACTTTTGAGTCATTTCTGGCTTTCTATGTAAAACTTTTCGTCAGAATTATTTCCCATATTGTTAATTAATTTGAAATATATCCGCTCCCGAGCTTTTTGATGATGATTCCAGGTATGTTCGTTTGTTACTTTTGAAAACAGTGCACGTAATGTGTAAACAGTGGCGCTCAGGAGAAATAAGGTATATACGGTAACAGTATAAGTGTCACTTAAGGGAGAGGTTATTAGTTTGATGTCAGTGGCTACTAATTAAGTATCCATAACTGCCAAACAGAAAAGAGGTCCTGAAGGATAAAAAATAACAAAAACAAAACAATAAAAAAGCTGTAAGCAATATAAAATCCATATACAAGGAAAAGTGTGATGCTAGTAACTCTTACATGTTGATTTTGTTAATTTATATTCAGTTTTTCTTTCATACAAAAATATTTTTTCCAGACTGTAATTTGAAATATGTTTTTTTATTCAAACATCAAGTCTTTATAGAAGAAAAACTTTAATTCATTTTTATAAAATTTAATAAACGGCTAAATTTTGCATGAAAATTTTAAATCCCTATACTTATGTGTGTACCTGTATCTATAATACCTATAAAGGTACACCCCACCCCTTTGCAATCAAGTGATTCGAGTCGCTAACCTGGGAGAGGGGTCAAAATACTAGTACTTAGACCTGTTTACGAGGTCTCTCATTTCAAATCATCTGCAACTCATTATCACAATGCATCAAGGTTGCATTACGATAATACTATTGACGTTCAAATCGTTAAAAAAAAGTCGTTTCCTTAATCTTAGTCACAGATTTCTACCACCGACGTTGTATAATTAAGGTGTATATTGTACGGCGGCGCATCGATATCCTACAGACAAGCAAATCAAAAAGATACCAATATTTCAGGATTTCCAACCCTAAAAAATTCTTCATAATCTACAAATATACGTGCACAGCGTTCATCGTTCAAGAATATGTTGCCGGTAATCCTTCTGAATTCCTAACATCACCGAGTATGACTTGGAACATTCTCTCTTTAGAAGACATCAATTTCATGTGGTACTTCGCATTATTTTTTGTTATTCGATAATTATGTTCGGTACAATTGATCGAAATTCTCTGATAATTTGACATATTTGTTAATTTGTGTTACATGTACATTATAGTTACGATACAATAAAACGTAGTTACAATTAATCTACCTTGCATATATTTTTTAAAGGCATTGGAATGGCGGATATGTAAATTGAATATGGAAACTTTCCTAGGTTCTTTACCTATTTAATAGACTCCTTCCCCTCTATCAGTTTACATATGTACAAATGAAAATCATTAAGGTTTATACACAAATAAAAAGAAACAAGTTGTTGTTATGAAACACTGATACCTCGTACTTGCATTGTATGAAAACTGGAGGCAAAGGTTCTAAATTCAATTCATACTCAAAAGATCTAAAATGTTCTTACCCAAAGAAAGGCTTTATCAACTGTAAAGTTGAATGTTTAGATTCCAACTTTAATCATGGCTTTTCCAACTTTAACTTAAAGTTGGTAATTCCAAAAGTTGTTTTTTCCAACTTTAATGTTGGTTAAATCAACTTGAAAGTTGGCTTTTCCAACTTAAATCTTGGCTTAACCAACTTTAATCTTGGCTTTTTTCAACTTTATAGTTGGAATTTAAAACTTTAATCGGTTAGGTTTTGATTCTTACGTCGCGGGTTCGAATTCCACTGTGGGACGTGGAGACAGGTCCTTCGGATGAGACCGTATAAACGGAGGTCAAGTGTCGCAGTAGGTGCTGGCACGAAAACGACCCCTCACTGCTCAATGGCTGTTAGTGCCCATTATAGGACACAATTTGTAGCCCTCTACCGGCAAGTGGTGATGTATCCCTATGAGTGAAAAATCTCGAGAGGACCTTAAACAATGTGCAAAGAAAAATTAAGCAGGGCTTTTACAACTTTAATCTTGGCTTTTCCTATTTTAATCTGGACTTTTCCAAATTTTAATCTGGGCTTTTCCAACTTAAAGCAATATGAGCTGCATGTTTGACATCGGAGAATTTTATTGCAAATTTTTAACTAACTTTTTAAATGACAGAAAAATAGAACATTTATAAACTTCTGTTGTTCATATTTGCGATGGAAGAACTTTTTATAAGCTTTGATTGAAGTATAATTGCATTATTTTCGTCCTGTACAATAATTATTTCTTTTATAATACTGTATATTCGATTGTACAGAAATATTTCTTCTGAAACTTTTTAAAACTTTATTTTGGTCTTATTGATCATAGGGATTTAAATTACGTGCAAACTTATCTTAATGACACATTTTACCAGCAAAATAGAATTCTCAAAAATGCAGCTCATATTGCTTTTATGGCTTTTCAACTTTTATCTTAACTTTCCAACTTTAATCTTGGCCTTTCAATCTTTACTCTTGGATTTATCAACTTTATTGATAGAAATGCCGAGATTTAAGTTGGAAAAGCCAAGATTAAAGTCGAAAAAGTCAAGAGTAAAGTTGGAAAAACTAAGATTAAGGTTGTAGAATCCAAGATCAGAGTTGGAAAAACCAACTTTAAAGTTGGATTTACCAATTTTTTAAAATATTGTGTGGCACTAATACGCTCCGCATTAAAAATGAATTATTTAAGGATAATGAATTTGGATGTTTTATTTATGCAGTAGTTATGGCACGCCAAATTCACAAAAATGAGCAAATCATAGTTTCACAATCGATAAACTAGGTTTATCGGTTGTAAACTATAGTTTACGGACTGTAAACTATAGTTAACAACGTTAATCTATATTTTACATCTGTAAACTATAGTTAACGCGATAATCTATGTTTCACAACCGTAAACTATACTTAACACCGAAAACTATCATTTGCGATTGCAAGACATAGATTATCTGATAAATAGAGTTTCACGATTTGTAAACTATAGTTTACAAACCGTTAACTATAGTTAACGATCTGATAAATATAGTTTCACGATTTGTGAAACTATGATTAACAACTCTTAACTATAGTTAACGATTGTGAACTATAGTTTACAAATGTGAATCTATGTTTATCAACAAAATCTATTGTTAACGCTTATTACAGACAGATAAACTTAGATTATCATTCGTAAACTATAGTTAACAACCGTTAAATATAGTTTTACAGATGAAAACTATACTTAACGAATCGTTAACTATACTTAACGAATCGTTAACTATAGTTTACGGTTTGTAAACTATAGTTTACAGTCGATAAACCTAGTTTATCAAATGTGAAACTAGGTTTATCTCATTTTTGTGAATTTGGCGTGCCATACAGTAGATTACTATTTCAATTTAGTGATTATTCTATGGCAGATTTTAAAAATCATACAGGTGGGGTATCATTTTCTCATTTATGATGGATAATATCGAAATCTTCCTCATGAAACATAATTTCACATCGAAAATGAAATCATTAAGCACATTATATTACGCCACGTTGCTTCACATAAAGAACCTTACCAATAGACCGGAACAATAAAGGGTTATCGTGTAAAAGAATGAAATGAGACATGCAGGTTGTGTTTTTTGGTGGATTTCCGGTTTATAATTGGTAAAAAAAAATGTAAGCTATTATTATACGCAGAAGTAACAAATAAACATATAGAAAGATGTTTTAAACCTTCGAACTCACAGTACATATTTTTTTTGAGTAAACTAATTAAGTAAAGGTCAGCAGTAAACGGTGTGAAAATAAATGCAGTATAGATGCCCAAACCATTTTTTCTCTTTCTTTTATTCATATCGATCTGATTTGAGCAATGATTACTTCTACGAAGAAGTATCATTCATGATTGTCTTATACAATGTATATCCATGCATACATGAAGGACAGCTTGTGAGCGTTCTTTATATCCATTTTTTTTTCACTGGAAATACTTTTCAAGTAGTAGTCATTCACATCGACACCTCTTCAAAGTGAGTTTCTAAAATGCAAATTCCAAATAAAATTATTAAAATTAGAAAATAATTGTTTCTATTCATGATCATTTCATAATTCAGTAAAAGATAAGTAAACTACAGTTTGTTTTTTTTTCTCAATGGATTTCCGGTTTATAATTGGTTTACACTATTGTCGCACAGAGAAGTAGCAAATACACAAAAAGAAAAGTATTTTGAACAGAATGAAACTGTTTACGAATTACTGATTTTCTCACTGTTTTATTTATTCTATATATATGAAAAAAGGGTTACATTAAAGTTTTACAATTTAAGAAATTTAAAACTATCCATAACAATTGTTATAGATAGTTTTGAATTTCTTAAATTGCAAAACTTTAATGTAACAAAAGGACCAGAGTTATAACTGAAACAGAAGTTTCTCGGACAAACCACTTGGATCTTCCATCTTTAATGAAATCCATTTTTCCCGTGAAAAAGAGAAAAGACAAATGCTGTGATATTTAGCGCTCGTTTTGATAAGAAATGTACAGCTTTCGGGTCATGCCCTATCACCGCTATCAAAGCACGCGTCGAAAGGCAAAATGCTCCCTTTTATTTTGGAGGGAATCAACTCGGCCGATTTAGTTAATGATGATTGATAAAATGGCATTCCTCGATTGCTAAATACAAGTTTACAAATAATTCGCCCATCAATATCCAAGACACTTGCTATGTTTACGTAAATATTAATTTGTACTGGAATAAAGAAAGTGAAATCTATTATCACTGCATAAATATTGTATATTTCAATATCGAGTTGATCTTTTCTAATTAAAAGAGAAGTTCATCTTTTCATCAAATTCACGGTGCCGTTCGATCAGATAATCTAAATTTATCATAACTGAGTGTTACAGTTATATTGAATCTATAAATAGTTGATTAGATTTACACAGTTTTATATTAAATAATGCTTATCACAAGTATTTATTTATCAGTTCATTAACTTTAATTGCGTAATAAGCTGATCTTTATCAAGATTTACAAGAAAATCAACGGTAATAATTTTTTTGGAAGTAACGCAGCACTTAAAACCGTGCAGCAAGTTTTTATCCTCCTGCCATCAGATGTAATCTAGTGCGAGTCCCCTCCAACTTCCAGTAATAAGATTTCAAGTTGAATAGAGAATTCTTTGTTGGAAAGGTTCATTGTCTATTCTTCGCTATCTTTGAGAAAAAGCTTAATTCTTTAATGAATAATCGCATTCGGTATAATGCTCCCTTCAAATTGCAGCACTGCTTCGTGGTACAATGCCAAAATGTCGTTTACTTAATTCAGAAGATGTTGATTTTGTGTTTTGTTTTAGTCTCAAAATGATTATTGCTTGTAACTTAACAAATGTTTCTTTATTATTTACTTTTAATTTTTATTTTTGTATATTTTCATCTGATGAACTTTTGATTGCGTGATACTTTCTTTTGATTTTTTACGTTTTTTCTGTGACTATTAATATATATTTTTGTATTTTTAGTTTTCTTAATTTTTAATTTTTTTTTTATATAATTTATCCTTTATATTTTACAGTTTTTAATTTATGCAATTATTTATTATATATATTGTTTTTTTTGACATGTAGATTTTGTTTTATTAAACAAAATCTACATGTCAATTATTACTTTATTTTTAATAGTTTATTGCATTTGTTTAAATCTGTTAATTTTAAATGATCAATTATTTTTTACATAAATTTTAATTTTTGTATTCTTTTTTTTCATTAATATATATTTTTTGTCTCTGAAATATCGTTATTTATCAAATGTTAGTATCTTGCGCTCATTAGTTCTTCAGTTGAAATTTTTCTATTTTTTTAATTATAATTAAATATTTTTGATATTTTTACGTTTGGACATTCGGTTTTCATTTTGAGACTAAAACAAAACACAAAATCAACATCTTCTGAATTAAGTAAACGACATTTTGGCATTGTACCACGAAGCAGTGCTGCAATTTGAAGGGAGCATTATACCGAATGCGATTATAGATCTTGACATTCCACGTGGCTTCTTCGCCAATCAAACTCTCATGACCATTTTCTTGTGTTTATGCTTGTCAGAATAAAAAAGGGGTTTAAAGTATAAACAGAAAGTCTACCCTCGACATAAAAACTTCTAAGAGTGGGATATCTGTTTAAAATCTACAGACGACCGTTTGAGGGTGTGGGGAGGTAAGGAAGACATTTAGGGGGCATTGACATTAAGGGGAGGAAAACCTCCGAGATTTTTTTTTCTTTTTTTCTTATTTTTTTCTGTTTCTTATCAATGACAAAGTTTTAATACAAAAGGCATGTTTGTGACAAATGGCAGAAAAAACAGAGTTTTAGATTATTTCAAAGTGCCACAAAATGGCGTCTGGAATTATATAACTTCGTCCTTCATAGGACTAACGTATTCTTTATATTCTTTGGAATATCTCTGCAATCAGTACACCTGTCCAATTAATTTCCTTAAAAAATTAAGATTTAAAACGTTTTATTCTAGATGCACAGAGAGGATATTGCATGTACTTTTCAACTCAATGTTGTACACATTGAATGTAATCTTGGGAACGTTTTGTAAATACCAAGGATAAAAACAGCTTGAGTAAAGTTAGTTCATTTAACAAATGATGCAAGCGCACCTGTGTCTTGCGCCTCCTGCATCTGTCCTCGCCAGCTCATAGATTACAAGTCCAAGACCCCCACCAACCACCGATTTACACTTGACGTGATGGGGGAATGACATTAATGGTAATTAATTAGATCTCCAGATGCCAGTACTTCTCTTTTGAGTTCAGTCTGTTGTAAATTATCGTATTGTTGATATCAGTTGCCAAAGAAATGAAGAGAAAAAGAAGGCAGGTTTTATATTTTATAACAATTGAACTAACTTTTGGTTTCGTAATTATCTCAGTAAAATAAATAATGCCAGGCAATGTGCACCTGGGATAATACTTATTGGGGGCTGGATTTTATACAAAAGTACGTGAAATTGTAGCCATATTGCCTGCTTGTAAACAAAATGAAAGAGTAACAGATCCGTCCCGGCGACTTAATGCTTCTTTTCATCTTCTTTGTATGGCGAACATTGTATCTGGTTTTTCAACAACCGACGGTCAGTCTTATGGGTGTTTTCTCTGTGGTGCAAGTTCTCACATCTCTTAAAGAAACAAGATTTTTTCATGTACGATAATTAAATAATTAGGAGCAAAAACATTGGTCTCAAAAGAATTCCTTACCACACGGGTTGACTAATCTAATGTATTTTTCGAAACTTTATGACACTTATATACCAATTAGAAGACCTATAAACAAACGCTGAAAACGTTCAAAAGCAGAAAAAATTAACCGATTAGACAAAGAACCCAACTATTCTAGAATTATAGTAAACGCGATTTTATGAATGCTAATTTAAAAAAATTTGAGCTTTATTTGTTTCAAACTGCACGTGCTTGCGATTTTTTAAAACCTTTAAAGGAAAGAGGATTGAATTATACACAACAAAAATTCAAATTCGACGTACACCGATTGGCTTATTTTCAAAAAAAGAGATTTTAATATGCAAAAAGTTTCAATTGCATTTATTTTTGTATATTTTTGCAACTTTAAAAATTTAACGAGAAAAATGTCCTATTCAAAGCAATAAACAACTCAAGTGTAAATCACAAGAACAAAAAACTTTTGTATCACCTCTTAAGTTTGCATCTGATAAATATCGCTGGCCGCCGAAATTCTGAAGAAAAAGTGTGCCGATCTTTGAGATTTTCCGCAATTCCTCGACAAGCAGGATTACATAAACCTCATTTGCGTTATCTGAGGCGGTAATTTGATGGAAACCTACAGTTGACGGGCATTTGTTATTCACTCCATTTAAACATCATTATAAGCCTATTCCCCAGCGTAGAATTGACGCTGGAAAGTCTTATCACATTGGTCGAGGTAAATCTTTTGTTGCCGCCCACTTCAGAGGCCTGAAAATAAGACACCGAGGCGATTGCGATAAACTTTTACTATAATACGCTCTGATGGTTCTTATACTGTTGTTCCTTGAAACCTAAGTCGAGAGAAAAATACTGTCAATTTGAGTTGGAAAGCATCGATGATACACCTGCAGCTGGAAAATGAGCAAGTTGTCCTTGCAGCCCTCTAATTTTGAGGAGTGTCTTATAAGCCAAGGTGACGCTCCCTACACCGTTCCTAAGGACCTCTTCTGCAACGTCACCTGGGATTCAGTTCTGTGCTGGCCACCGACTTTAATTGGATCAGAGACCAAATTGCCATGTCCAAAATACCTGGGGCTTCCGGCTAATAGATATGCAACAAAATCATGCGGAAGAGACGGGAAATGGATCGGAAAACATCCCGGGAATGAGATTTTTCCGAAGAATTTTTATCCAGGTTGGACAAATTATTCCGAGTGTTTGGGACTTAAGTATGATATTCCCGAACCTGCTCCGACTAACAGCACCCCAGACAATAATTTTAATGCCTCTGAACCTTCGTCCATCAGTGTTGGAATACTCCCGTACCATAGTGACGGTGTAGACATCTTGTCCACTCTTTTGTTGGTCATATCCCTAATTATGGTTTTGGCATCCATCGTTATTACGTTTTGTACAAGAGGCGCACTGACCACCCGGAAAAAACTTTACAGAAACTGCTTTGCAGCATTTTTGGTTCACGACGCTTTGGAACTTGTGATCAGAATGGGTCGCATTGTCCAATCAGATGACGTAATAAACGACGTTGAGACGTGTGTTTCCATTGGAGTGCTTGTGACACTGTCGTCGTCCGCCATTTATACTTGGCTGGCCATTATTTCTGTGTATTTTCTGTTGACAAAAAGCGGCATTGTCATTGAGAACAAAATGTACTATGTCCTGTGTCTTTTGGGCTGGTTCATACCTACAGTCATAACCATTATCTGGCTTAGTGTCACAGTGTTATCCGGGAACCTTAAATGTATCAACGGCGAATTGGAATTCACCAAACCCGAATCTGGGTTCTGGATTATCGAAGGAATTAATGTGTTCTTGATCTCTCTGTCGTGGCTTCTGTTAATTTTATTCTTGTGGAAATACAAACATCATGAAACTCATCGAAGATTTTCGGACAATAAAGGTTTGACCATGGAACTGATGAACATTAGACAAAGTGCGTACAAAATGTTGATCGTTTTCTGCTATGTCACATCCGGGTACATAATTTACATCATCACAGCACAAGACCCTTTGACAGAAACAACATCGTATATTTTGGTTGTCATTCTATTTTCGCGGGGAATTTTGTTGTCCGTTTTTATGTGCTTAATTGAGGACAGTTGTAAGTGTTGGGACGGTGTTTATTCTGTTGAAAGCATAACTGAGAGCGAAGCCAGTCTGGCCCCAAGCAACACGAGTACCTTGACAACTCCAAGCTCTGTCAACATCCACAGGATCTCTAGATAAACGAGAACAAGCCAATAGACGCTAAATTGTATGTTTTGGGCTTAAGAGAACAGTGATGCCGTTATTCAGCAGAGCAATGGAAGCTAATTTTTATTTTAACTTACACCATAGTGTTTATAAGAAACTAATCTTTTCTTGTTTTCTGGTATATTTGTGGCATTTGAGACAAAAAGATTTGTTCTCCAACAAAGCATATGTTTGAAATCAGTATCCTTCTATAGCTGATGAGAGAACTTCCTTTGCAATATTGTGTACAGTCATATAAACTGTAAATATACATGTGCAAGTGTGTACAATATTTTATGTACTTCTAAAGTGCTTCCTCATTAAATTTTCAAGACACTAAAATTTTTTGAAACCTCATTAAAGGTTATAAAGAAAACAGTAAACTTAGTAAAACCACATGTCTAACCGTATGTTATACCTTACAGATGTGACCTCATCTGTCAAAAAAACTGTGTAATCTTTAATTAAGTAAATTATCGAAATCACATGGAAAATTTTCGATAAAATGACGATAACCTCTTTAAGCAATGTTTTGATCAGCGTCACCTTTTTGCCGCGAAAAAGTCTCTGGGGGAAACTTAAATCAACACAGCGTTTCCTCCCAGTATTGAATTGTTCGGCCATTCTCACCTCCCTACTTTGACCTCTTGTCAATTATCTTTGTAGCATTCTCGGTGCAAATGGATCCCTTCCGCAATTAATTTTGTTGCATGACGAATGTTTTATATCGGTTTTGCTGATATATAGGGAAGCCCCTGAATTGATTGAATGTTGATCTTATTACTCCTGCCCTATCTTTAACTGGTCTCAGTATAACCCGTTATCATTCAGCGAAAGCTTCCCCGAGCAGCCAGAGCGATAGCCGCACCGATAGTCCCATCAATTCATACCGATCTACGGTGTAATTAAATATGAACACTTTACAGGGTCTCCCGCTCAGAAATATAAACATTCTTTGAATTTTATCAAAAGAGAAGAGTGGATATCAATGTTTTCTCATAACAATAATCATACATTTCATTAAACACATACCTACGTCTTGTATCGCAAAGAGATAACATTGAAAAATGAGAACTTTGTCATGTGCGTTATAGGGCATATGTTTTTTTTAGCCAAGACAACAATAAGGGTACGTTGAGGCAAAGGAGGCTTAAAAGAAATAAATAATATTGTCATCGAGAATTATCTTGATGAATTGAAATCATTTTTCTCTTTCCTTTTTGTAACATCAAAACTGATCTGGGAACACCGGCTTTGAACATTTTCCAGAAGTTTTTGGGGTTAGATCAAGGAGATTTCGATACATATGAGCATCATTATACTTTAAAATCTATGGTGTAATCCGAGTTAATGACAAAATAATGGGATGTTGAAATGTTCAAGAGGGGTGCAAGTTTTTCTCAAAAAATCCTTTGGAAAAGGTTTATGAGAGTATAAAGTACAAAGGCTTAAGAAAGAAAGAAATCGCGCAAACATATGCCCCTCCTTCCTGCAATATTATGATCTTTGAGTGATCTATTGGGTCAAATAATATATATAAAGTATTAGTATTTTTAAGTTGTGTTTTTATCCTTATATTAATCCAAGAGATGGCCAAGAAGAATTCCCATTCAAACACGACGTATCATTTTAGTTTGTTTAATCCTGGCTTTGCTGGTGGTAATCAATGTACAAATTGCATATTTACGACATATCGCTGAAGAGATTGGAAATCTAAAACTGAAATGAAACTCTTAAGATAACATTTTCTGTTTTCATTCTTGGCTTTTAAAATTCAAAAATTTTAACTTCTTCTCATAAATCACCAATGGTTAACGTTAAATAAAACGGATTGTCTTATCTAACACTAAAGATAAAAGTTCCATGAAAAGTAATATTAGAAGACAAAGACCATGGGATGCATTTATTTTTCTATGGGAACATGATTAACATATTTGATTCAACAACACTGAACCAAAATATGCTTTAAATCTTTGTTTGAAAATATCGGGGAATGCCGATTCATTCAAAGTTTTCAAGATGCAAATATTAACTAGCCTATCTTTCATGATGAAATTTTGCTTTGTTTTTTTTTTCAATGAAACTCAACAAAATATAAATTAATATTGTCTTTCCAATTTTTTTTTCTTAAAATAGAAAACTTGATATTATTCTATTTAATAAAAAATAATGAGAGAGGCAATATGAAAATTTAGAACTTTGAGGGTTTTATGCGCTTTGTAAGCGCATCTGAATGGAAACTGTATCAGAAGTTTTGGTTAATTTTGCCCGCTGTCTAATCATCATTGTGGCTGTGGCTGAAATCAGTGGAGAGATTCTTATCCCATCTTCAACAAAGTATGACAGGGAGCATATAGTCAATGTACCGTCGTGTGTAGTCAAAAACTGAATCAGTCAATATACCGTCGTTTTAGACAGAAACATGTAGTACATCAGACAATATGCCGGTGTCTGTAGACTGTAGACAAAACAGTACACAGGCACGTAGCATCGTTTTTCCCATCTTCAACAAAGTATGACAGGGAGCATATCAGTCAATGTACCGTCGTGTGTAGACAAAAACTGTATCAGTCAATATACCGTCGTTTTAGACAGAAACATGTAGTACATCAGACAATATACCGGTGTCTGTAGACTGTAGACAAAACAGTACATGTATATATCTGTCAATATGTCGGTGTGATAGACAAGAGAGTATATTTAAGGAATCACTGTCTAGTTAGTAAAGTACACCAGAGACATCAACGATAGGGTGAAACATGGGATGATTTATGCAAAACGATGCCCTGGCGTACTACACTAACTAGATATTGATTCCTTAAATATACCGGTGTATGTAGACCTAGCAATATATCAGTCAATACAAAATATGTTTGTGAAACACTGATGCCCCCGTATGGCAACATAGCAAAGATTAAACTTTTCTTAAATGCAAATAAAGTAAGGTCTTCTCACAAGAAATACAATTTTGAAATATGATAGCCCTAGCATCACCTGTTCAAAAGTTATGGTCAAAGATAAGATTTTGAAAGATGGGTCAACCTCCGGGGTAAAGGTCAAAGGGTCAAAATTGTTGGTTTTTAAAGAAAGATCCTGTCACAAGGATTATATATGTGAAGTATGTAAGCCATGGCCCTAACCACTCAAAAGTTGTGACCAAGTTTAAAGTTTTTAAAAAGTAGGTCAAACTCAAGGTCAAAGTTCTTGGTAATTATCCAATGAAAGGTCTTGTCACATGTATTAAATATGTCTTGTCACATGGATTCAATATGTATGAAAGTATGAAAGCTCCAGTCCTAACCCTGCGAAAAGATATGGTCAAGGTTTGTTTTTAAAAAGTAGGTCAATCTCCAAGGTCAGAGTCAAGAAGTCAAAGATGTTGGTATCCAATAGAAGGTCTTTCCACAAGAATTACATATGTGAAGTTTGAAAGCCCTAACTCTTACCGTTCAAAAGTTATGGCCAAAGTTAAAGAATTTAGTTTTTTTTTTAAATATGACCTCTTGACCTTGGAGTTCGACGGAATTTACACAAAAATTCCAATCTATTACTTTGGCCATAACTTTTGAACGGTTAATTCTAGGGCTTTCATACTTCACATATGTAATTCTTTTGACAAGACCTTGCATTGGATACTAACAATTTTGACCCTTTGGCCTTGATATATAATCCTTTTAACAAGACCTTTCATTGGATACTAACAATTTTGACCCTTTGACCTTGGAGATTGACCTAATTTTCAAAACTTTAACCTTGGCAATAACTTTTCAAGGGTTGATGCCAGCCAGGGCTCCCATACTTCCTATTTGTAATCTTTGTGACAAGGCCTTTCTTTAGAAACAAACATCATGGACCTTTTGACCTTAGAGATTGATCTACTTTTAAAAAAACTTTAACTTTGGCCATAACTTCTGAACGGTAAAAGCTAGGGCTTTCATACTTCACATACGTATAATCCTTGTTACAAGACCTTTCATTGGATACACAAAACTTTGACACTTTGACCTTGGAGTTTGACCTACTCTCTAAAAAACTTAAACCTTGGTCATAGCTTTTGAGCGATTAGGGCTTAGGTTTTCATGCTCCCCTTTTTAAATTTTTGTGACAAGGCTTTTCTTTAGAAACCAACAACCCTGACCCTTTGACCCTGACCCAACAGTTTGACCTACCTTTCAAAAACGTTAACCTTGACCATAACTTTTGAAAGGTGGTGCTAGGGTTTAATAATTCACATTTGAATTTCTTGTGAGAAATACTTATTTTTATTTTAAACGGTGTTATGATCAGAAAGTCTTTCGATATTCCAGTAATTATAACTTACGCGGATTATTATCGGCCGCAGAAGCGTTTCTTTTTTTAATGAAATTTAGAATTACAACCATTTATTTTTTTTTTTTAATTACACAGTGATTTTCTCAATTTTCTCAATTTTTGCGTCCCGCCACCAAAAGTGCATCGACATTTTCCCATTTCATCCTTAAGGATTTACACAAAAACTACAAAATATTGAAAATATTAATTTAAGATTCCAAGTGTCTGGTTTTCCCTTGCCAAAATACTAGTGAAATATGTCAAACAAAAAAATCTATTGAACCAAACTAGCGGGGAAATTTGGCAATATTTGTATAATCTGGATTTACTCTTGAGTTTGCATATTTATTGTTTTCGAGATAACCGTTCAGGGTTCTTGAAAATTCATATTGGAACCGTGTGATGATGAAAGAGTTTGAGGCATTTAATCAAAGTCAAACTCGGTCTTATCTTCGATTGGCATGAGAATTTAAGAGTTTATTTCCCGAGGTGTTTGTACGATCAGTACTTTAATATAACTGAAAATTGGATTTCTATATGATTTGACCCAAAAACCAATTTTTCATCTTTTTTTCTTTTATATACTAAAAACAATAATAAACTTCAGATAAAATATAAGCTACAGAAAAATAGCTTTTAAAAAAAGGGATACTGAATATATCTATAAAATGATCTAATTTTTTCTATATAATTTACATATACTTTAACAATGTCTAAAATATTTCGATGGTCAATTATTTCCTATTGCTAATCCAAAATATTGATGGGGATTATGGCACGCCAAATTCACAAAAATGAGATCAACATAGTTTCACAGTCGATAAACTATAGGTTTATCGGTTGTAAACTATAGTTTACTGACTGTAAACTATAGCTAACAACATTAGTCTATATTTTACAATAGGTTTATCGGTTGTAAACTATAGTTTACTGACTGTAAACTATAGCTAACAACATTAGTCTATATTTTACATCTGTAAACCGATAATCTATGTTTCAGAATCGTAAACTATACTTAACACTGAAAACAATCATTTGCGATTGCAAAACATAGATTATCTGATAAGTACAGTTTCATGATTTGTAAACAATGGTTTACAACTCTTAACTATAGTTAACGATCTGATGAATATATAGTTTCACGATTTGTGAAACTATGATTAACTCTTAACTGTAGTTGACGATTGCAAATTATAGTTTATAGACGTGAATCTATGTTTATCAACAAAATCTATTGCATGTTAACGCTTTATTACAGACAGATAAACTTAGATTAGCATTTGTAAACTATAGTTAGCAACCGTTAAATATAGTTTTACAGATGAAAAATATAGTTTTAAAAAATGTTGACTATACATATAGTTCACGGTTTGTAAACTATAGATTACAGTCGATGTACCTAGTTTATCAACTGTAAAACTATGTTTAGCTCATTTTTGTTATAGAGGATAATCAATTTCTTTTTTCAAATATCTTGTACTCATTTTGAATACCCGGTATACAATTATAGCGTTTATTTTTCAAATTCACACATTATCTTTAGACTTAGTAATAACTTCAGATAGTAATTTTCAAGACTCAAGATCAAATAAAAAAACCGTTATCATCAAGACGTTCTAATGAAGATATTAACAGTTTAACGCTTCTTCGCTCCAGAAGATTTTACTCATAAATCCGGAAGCCCTCCTGCACGTTCGTGTGTAATAAATAAAGGACAAAGGCAAATAAACAAGATAGGAGCCCCTAGACAATATCTCGCCCTCAGTTTATTATGCTGGGCTGCTGTGTTTGTTTTATATACGTTTGGCGCTATCAGATTTCTGTCAGCAATGTTTAAGAATTATGGAAAACATTCCAGGACAATTAGTAAAAATACTTCATGCTTATTTATGACAAGAGTGGTATGTTCGAAAAGTTTTTCTTCTTCATCATTACCATTCACTAACAGTGTTTATATTGGATTGAAATGTCACTTGAATTTTTATTCAAAACAGGCACGGTACATTTATGGGCTTCGGGATGTATGCAGAGTCTAGACATTTGATTTATTTAATCAGAAAACACGGCCAGATACATTCTCACCCTTATTCTCTCACACACATACACTCTCTTTCATACACAGTACACAGTTACTCAAAGGTGGATCCAGGACCGCCCCCCCCCGTTTGTTTGTATTTTGAAATTTTGTTTTTACTACCCTAAAATCAAGGGAAAACATCTCTAATTTGATAGAATCTCCTCCGGTTATCCGGACCCCCACCAGGGCTTTCGTGGACACACTGAGGGCTTCAATGCGATCCCCAGAAACCCTTTTATCCGGGGTCTTTGCCGCCGGACCCCACCAAGGCTACCGTGGACACACTTGGGACTTCAATGCGGTCCCCAGAAACCCTACCTTCTACCCCCCCCCCCTACCCCCGGTTATGAAATTCCTGCATGGATCCGCCGCTGGACAAACTGTCAAACAAACATACACAGTAAAATTTCTTAGTTTAAATTTGATTTTAAAAGGTTTTCCAGTTGAAGTTACGACAGCAAGCATTCCTTAAAACTTTGTTTTGCTTGAGTCATTTTTAAAGATTGGAAATCTTAATGTATCAATGATAATAAATTAAAGAAGAAATGTGTGCTTTTATACTAGCGCATTAACATTTTTATTACCGAACGAATGTCTGGATTTATAGCACATTCATTCCCAAATCTAATTGAAACACTTAAAATAAAGATAAGTTATGTATCTGATGTTGTGTACTGTATTCACATATGCATGTTGTTAGATCATTTCAATCTTTATTTTAGAACAGTTTTTTTTTTTTTTTTTGAATAGATAAGAAAACGTAATTTTTTTTCGTATTAGAACAGCAACTTTTATACTCTCTGATCTTATTATGATCATTTACAAGGGGTTTGGGTTTGATCAGTTTCAGTTTCCAACCGCCGAAGAATGTAGAGCACAAAGAGATCGGGGAACGGGGGAAAACTGCTGCGTTTTATTTACAGGATTTTGTATTACATTTCCGAAATTTCTAGTTTATATTACCGACATTTATTTTTTATTTTTTCGTTTTCTCTTATTACATTTTGCATCGAGATCAACGCAAAATATTACAACTCTTGAAGTTGTTTTAACAGAATGTTTATATGATTGTTTCATATATCCATTACATGTAATAACGCATTGAATTTAAATTTTTTGGATTATATTTTTTTTTCCTATTTTGCGGCAAGATTAACACAGGATGTAATATGGTTACATTTTGTGTCATTTAATTTTTGTGGTTGAAGTGGATCAATAAAGGCTTCATATAAGAAACGCATTATTATTTAAGTCAGATATTGGTTTACTAATATAATTTAGTATTGTGTGAATAAAATTTGGTACTGAAAGAAGTCCCTCCTCCACCCCCCTCTTTTTAGTATGTTCAAGTTTGGATAGTTGTCTTTTTTGGGGGTGAAGTCAATTTGTTTATTCTTTTAAGTGGACCCCTTCCTTTTTTTTAAACGATGCTACGTCCCAGCTTATATTAAAGAACAACTCGGAGAAAAGACTGGAAATCAATCATGGAACGAGTTGTTTACTGTTAAAGAATGTAACGCTGTCTCTGATTGGTTAACAATTTTATTTGCATAAATATGGTGGATAATGTTTTGATAAAATATTTTGCTCATTAATTTGCAAGAGTTTTATTGAAAATTAATGTCTTGTATCTAATCCTGAAAATGACTTTGTATAGAACAGTAAGTATATTTATTTTACGCATTATTTTAAGAACATTTCAGTGCGCGTGTGAAGCAAACAGGCCTTGTTTGCAGCTGAAATTGTAAACAGATGGTAACAAAAATGTAAACAATGAAACACCGTCAACATTCTGACAGCCCCCTAGAGTAAAGATTTAGTAGTTAATTCAATGTCTTTTGAATAAATTGAAGTGCATATAGCTGCTTCATGGATAACTACAAAGGGGATTCAAATACATTCTATATTCATATTTTCATAAACACTAAATGTTATCATGGTTATAACTTATATAGCCATTCGAAAAACCCTAACTTATGGCATAAGCCCTTGCAAAAATTATATTAAAACAATTTCGTTAAACTTGAATATTTTATCGACTAAAATCTACGCATGTATTCCTTCATGTTCTGGATTGGCAAGTTTAAAATTAAGGAATTAATGTAGATGGTCCTTCCATATGGTGCAAGGTATGTAGACTATAGTACATATCCATATGGTACACATATGTTAAATTGGCCACTGTATATTTCTTTTTTGATTTGCAGTCATTTTAATGTAGTGGGGGAATGGATTCAAGAACTTATCCATCAAAGAGAAAAGAACCATCAACGCAAGTTCTTCAACATGTTCAACTAGGAGAACAGGTTTCGGATGAATCTACTGTTTGCAAAAGGGCACGGTATTCAGCATCAGCTGAGGATGCAATCCAAAGTGATCAAATTCAGAATACGCCTAGCTGTAGCAATGATGAACATTTTTTGACAGAAAGGGTGATAAATCATGACAGAAATGTGGATTCGAGTGATATTGAAAGTGATGATTCTGCAGATACAAGTGTGGAAAGTTTAAATGGAAATCAAGTACTCCTTTTTGCCGACATCGACATCAGCACCAATTTTAATAGGAACCCCCGCAGAAGCATAGAGAATGATATATTTGACACACCTTCTTCTCTGCGTCATGCCACTGGACAAAATGCCACTGCAACTCCCCAAAGGACTCTAAATAGAGACAGAAATACTTATAATTTACAGAAATGGCAGAGTAAACACATTGCCAAATCAATCGTTGACAATGCCATTAACATGACTCTAGAAGAAATGGGAGTATCCCCGGAAACAGAGGCAGAAACATTTAAAAGAGAAAAAACAGAAATTGAGACATTTGGAATCTCTCATGCTATTCAGTCGCAGGGACTTTCGCCACAAACGGATAATCCTTTAATCCCTTCCTCTTCCACTGCAGGCTTTTCAAGCCTGGGAGAAGGAACAGTCTCTAGATCTGATAGAAAGTTTTCATCTGATCCACAGCCGATTGTTTTTCAAGTGAACGAGAGAGAGTCAACATTGGAAGATTCGGCTCTTCAAAATGCTGATCAGAGCAGTCTTATTAATCAGGCCGTTACTATGGCAATTTGCTCACAAGGTCTCGTAATGAAAAACAGTTAGGGGGAATTTTCTTTCTTTTGTTAATTGGCTAGTTGTTGTTCTTGTTAACTTTTTTTAAATATAAAATTCTTATAAGTAGGAAAATTTGTATTTAATATATATTTGTTTAATTTTTTCCTGTCCAAAAAAAAAAGGCAATTTCCATATATTTTATAATTGATCAAATTCAAAACAAAAGTAAAAAAAAATGTCTTATATGTTTGTTGGAAATTTTTTTTTATCTTTCTATATGTTCTAGAAACATTTTTTTTAATGGCTGTTGTACAGCTAATTACTTGAAGAAAAAAAAATCAAGTTCTACAAAATACATTTTATGTTTGTACTTGTATTTATTATATGATTAATAAAATGAACACCAAAACATTTTGTCTAATGACATGACATTTTAAAGTTGTAACAATGGATTAAATCCACCATTCTTTGATGAATGAAAGTGTTTCTGTATTCTTGTTCTTTTTTTTTTTTTTTGGTTAAGGTTTATTGACCCTCTAGTAAGAGGGATAACTCTCTTTGGGATTAATGACTTAATTCCTCTTTAAAAATGCCAAGTTAGAAGGCAATTTCCTTCAAAGGTAGCACAACAAAGTAACTATTGACCTTCAGTATCTTGAACACTAAAATCTTGAATACCATGAATGTGTCAAAGTGATTTGGAAGTCCCAAAGGCAAACACATATCGAGTTTTTCCCTTGATCTCTTGGATCCTTAGAGATCTTGAAGCTTTTTTTCTCAGTCACACAAAGATTGATATAACAAGGTTGGACTGTATGTTAATCCATACTTTTTACAATTTTCTTGGATTGGCAATTCATTTTCACTATGACTGTTTATCATGCATAAAATGTCAACAGCAGATTGTTCAACTGAAGTCTAGTATGGAGGAATGATGGAACTCGGTTGTAGGACTGATGATTTACCCATGAGTTACTGTGGGGAGCAGTCAATACCAAGCTGAGCTGTCCTAGGGTCAGGAACTTTCAAAGTCTCAGATTATCTAGAATTAATTCATCGTAACTGCTCTGTAGCCTGCTGAAGAGAACCTTCAGAAAAAAGAATTACAATATATTTTAAACTATTTTTTTTTTGTTATATGTACTGGTCAGTCATTTTAAGTCATTGATTACAAAGTTTAAAAAAAAACCAAAAACATGAAGTCCTCCGGCTCAATACCCACCTGAGTCACCTTTTTCATGACCTACGATCCCTTATAGGCATTTAAACAATGACAACAATTCAAGAAACTGAGTTTTCATGACAATTTCACATTAAAATAACCTTCTTTCCATTTATAGTAGTAAAAAGAACATGTATATTTACAATAATGGAAAGTTCAATCATAGTCTATTACTGTATGTGTACATAAAGTGGCATATTCAAAATCTAATGGAAGCACTGGGTATGAGTTGTTGGTGTATTCATCAATTAATGCTACACACTTCCACACTGTATATACTGTATTTTTTATATGATTTCTTAGCGGTATCCATGAATTAGTACATCCATGTCTGCCCGCTTCTTACTTTTTAGTTATTTGTACTATTTACTTACATTGTTCAGAACAGCAAAGACCAAGAAAATGAAATATGTCATCTGGCTTTTCTACAGAGAAGCTGTCCTGGTAAATGAATGGGAAAGCTGCTACAAACAGAACTTCACTGCAGAGACTACAATGTGCTGTAGGGCAGTGTAGCAGTTGCTCCACAGTTTGTGGCAAGGTCACTTCAGGGTCATCTGAAAGAGTTCAATTATGTCTTGGAGCCGAGGAATTCCAATTATTATGAAAGATGTTAACCCACTAAACAATGATAAAACTTTCATAAAGAACATGCTTTTTCCATTAGTTTTGGTGTCTATGCTCTGAATTTAACTTGATTTTGACTACTTATAATGGAAACTAATCATGTAAATGAATCATCTTCAACCTTATTCAATATTATAAAAGAAAAATTGATGTCCCTGACCTTGAACAGCTTTATGGGGCATTGAAAAAGCTCTATAATATGTCCTTAGGGTCAGTTCCAGTAAACTTGGTACTCTGGAAGTGAATTCTCCGTCATGACACAATTCTACAGTCACCTCAGTATAATCTTCATCAGGGTCCCTCAACCAAACCGAAAGCTGTAGAGGTGAAGCGAGGGTATCAGTGCTCATGGGTAACATGGTCTGAGTAATTTCTTTCGGTAAAATGATGAACGTTTCATGTTTGTTCCATTTTATATTCACACAGTGATATGCCTGGACTGTCTGCTCTGGTGGATCCCCTAAGCCACACCTGTCAATAAAAATTGTGAGTTTTTTTTCATTATAAATTCATAATAGTTATCAATTATATTCATCATGTAAAGTTAAACAATATATTTAATGTTATAGAGAATGAAAATCGCTTGATTGTAAGCATCAGTATACATGCATAATTATATATAAACATGTTTTATAACATACAGTAGTCACATGCCTGTGATGGGTTGTCATACAGATGATTGATTGATTGATTATCAAAATCTAAGGGTATTCTTCAAATGTTGCATAATTCCATAAATCTACATTGAAACTAGAACTCTCCAGTGTTCAGAGATTCCAAAAGTTTATTTTACATACCTATTTAGTCCAATCTTCATCTTATGTATTCTTGACTTTACAGACATTGGAAGCCAGTTCAAAAAAGGGTTATTATCCACAAAAATATTGACTAGAGTTTGAATCAGTCCTAGGTCTGCAAAAAAAATAAAAATAAAAAAGATAAGAGTTAGTACAAGTAACAGTAAGTAAAAACAAGAGGCCCATGGGCCACATTGCTCTCCTGAGCATTGTGGCTAGGAAAAAGTAGAAATTGGTTTATTATTGAAAAGTTTAAATCCAAAAGTCAGTTTCATGACCAATCATGGCTTTGGTATTTTTGAGACGATGATTTTTAAAGAATTTTCCAATACATGTCTATGTAAAACTTTGATCGGCCACTGTGGCCCCACCCTATCCCCGCTTTATCCCATTGTTATAACTCTATATCCCAGTTGTGACGTCACAATGGGTTTTGCATTAGAGTGATGAAGTAAAATGAAGTGGAGTCCTAAATAAAAACAGTGTTAGACATTGATTGTGGTGTATAAAACATGGGATAAAAAGAATCTCGAGTCACATGATTTGCAGCTAGATATGATTTTTATCCAACTTGTTGTGTGTTTTTACCCCCTCGCAAAGGCTTGGGAATATAAAATCCACAACTCATTGGATAATAATCATATCAAACTACAAATCATGTGAGATCCTACATATATGATGAATTTTAATGCTTGTATCCGGATAATCAATGCCCAGGAGGCCTAATGGAGGTCATGACTCACAGGATTTGAAAGAGTTTTTTCTGTGAAAAAAGAAAATTTAACAATTCATCTGAGTGTCACACCTTCCACCTGAGTGTCACACCTTCCATTGTGATACTCTGGTGAACATTTAGGCCTACACGGGTCCCTTTTTTTAAAAATGTACAGTGGCAGATCCAGAAATCTTGAAAAGGGGGGGAGGAAGGCAACTAAGTTGGGGTCGGGTAGGGGCCAACAGCCAAACTGAAAAAAAATTGATTAATTAAATTGTATGTATGTTTTGGACACAAAAGGGGAGCTGGGTCCCCTCCCCCTCTAAATCTGCCAGTTATGTATACATGCCTTGTGGGAGGGTGATCAGGTTGTTGTTGGAGGCTGACAGTTCCTGTAGATTGCCAAGGTTACAGAGTTCCTTGGGAAGATTTGTTAGGTTGTTGCTGTCCACATTTAGTTCTTTTAGATTCCTCAGACCACCAAGTTCTACTGGAAGGGCTGATATTTCATTTTTCATAACTCCCAAAACCTCAAGATTTTTTAGGGCCCCAATAGCTGAAATTTTACATATAAAAAACATGAATATATACTTTCAAAATTGACAAAATTTTTATGCATCTTGTACGTAAATAAAGATACTGTATTATTTTATAATGCTTGCATTTTACTTTTCCTGCAGTAAGGTATTTATCTCTAATTTTTTTTTTGTAGCTTTGCCTTTATAATTGCTGTAAGTTCCAGAATGCAATTGTTGAAGTATTTAGTAAAAGGAAGAATGCTTCAACATCAATCTGACAAAATAAATAATGTGCATAATATCTTTTCCCTATTCATAAACATACATTTTTTGAAAAATCTACATTTTGTAGATTCGGTGGTTGGGGGATTAAATTAGGTGAGATGTGATTAAAATAAAAACATACATTTAGGAAGTTGCTTTAATCTGTTGCTGAAAGCATACAATCTTTTTAGATTCTGTAAATAACCAATTTCTTCTGGTAGTCTATCAATACAATTAAAGCTGACATCTAATTGTTCCAGAGTCTTCAAGGAACCAATACCTGAAAGAAATATACAGCCTGTACAGTGGAGCCTTGTTAATCTGAATGTCAATACTCCAAAGGCTTCACCTTCTGGGAAAAAATTGTAGGGAACAAATTACAGTCAAATCTTGTTACTGTATACAGGGAAATTTTTGCCCCATGTTTTATTTTCGCCTCTTTCGCCCTCTTCCTGATTGGGCGAATTTAAAACGGTGCGAATTCAAATTACACAGCATAATTTCTTAAACAAAACTATGACTGGTCGAATTTAAAACTGGGCAAAATAGATCGCATTTGCACAAGGGTGAAAATAACACGGGGCGAAAATAACCCTGTATACAGTATTTCAAACTTGTTGGGACCAAGGACAAAACTTCAAGATATCCAAAATATCCAAGGTGACTTATACAAGGTGATCTATGGCAAATTATACTTGAAAAATAAGTGGTTATGGGACTTCCAAATCACTTCAACATATCCATGGTATTCCAGATATTGGATTTCGAGATGTCTAAATTCAACTGTATATTATAACTTCATTAATGTTTCAGTAATCTGGATGCTTCATTAATCTTGACAATTTGTTCAGAAACACTAGCTAGCATATGGTTAAATGAGGCCTAAATGTAGATTAAAGATTATACACTGTAGTAGTTATTTGAGAATGGACCTGCCCAAAAATCTATATTCTCATGAAATTCCGAGGTGAACAAACGATGCAATAAAGCTTCACTCTATATTTTGATATGGTGACAAATAATACTTTTTCAATTGGTATATTTTTTTTTATCACTTGTCAATCCTTTTACCAGTAATTATATGTTGGCACTTAAGTAAAAGTATCATTTTTATGCATATATGTTATTTATTCTGGTTTACAGATGTATACAGGTACTGTAAAACTCGGTTATAACGAAGTCACTAGGACTTATGAAATTACTTTGCTATATCCGTTATTTGTTATATCAGTATAAGGAATTGGTTAAATTTATAAAGCTTTGGATCCAAGATAACTTCACTATACGTGTGAATTCCCTATATCTGTGTCCGTACTAAACAAGTTATACTGTACTTACTATTTGGAAGAATTTCAATTCTGTTGCTTTGCAGATACCTAAAAAATACAATTTATGTTTCCTAGAAATAAGCTGTGCAAGACATATAATTATATATTTGCATATCCACTGCTCTCTCCCAGTATGAACATGTAGCCATTTACTGCGTTCATAGGAGTATAGACGCAACTGCTTCTGCTATGAGTGCAATTGCTCTATCTCACTTGTGTAGAACAAGCTCTACCACACTTATGTACCGTGGTGAGAAGTATATATATGAAATGTTTCGTAAAAGGACTAAATATAAGTCTTTAATAATATTTTTTGGAAAAAAAGGAATTCAGAACAATTTAAAATTGCTGTTTGATATCTTTAAAAATTTAATTTTGGTCAATGTATTTAATTGTAATATAAAACTTTTTAAAAATTGAATAGAACTCCAAATTTTTATTTTTTCGTATGATGCATACTTGTACAAAGAACGATAACTCTTCAGACTTGGGTAATAACATTCAGAAAGAGAAAATTTCTTTAACTAGTAGATCTAACGTTATATCTATTTCAAGAAAAAATAAATGGAAAAAGTACCCCAAAAAATCACAGAAAAGCATACTGGAGTAATAATCATTAGCAAAGCATTCTCATTTTTACCATAGTGTTAAATTATTGATTTTTGTCAGATGATTTCAATAACGTTGATCGATGACGTCACGACTGCATCAAAACAAAAATTAAGAGAATGTGATGACGGTGCTGCTTTATCCAGATAACTGTGTTTGAGAGGGAAATACTTTATAAATTGTGATTTATTAGAGAATAGGAGTATTGATCAGGTGTACTGATTTTAAAGCCGTATGGTTTTCTTTACCGAAGACAGAAGAAGCTGCGTCCTTATGTAAGTCAGGATTTCCTCTGATATTCTTGACAACATCAAAGAATGCAAATATAAGTAATAAACAACGATTATTTGGTGAACATGGCGTTATGAATAGCAATAGCTCTGCTGGCATATTTTCCATGATGCGCTAGCGCGCATCATGGAATATGCCAGCAGAGCAATTGCTATTCATAACGCCATGTTCACTAAATAACGTTGTTTATTTCTTATGTAATATCAACAATAAAGACATACATATGTAGCACAATCACTTGTTACTTATACGGGGTACCCCCTACTTATTTTTACGAAACAAGTGCCTGTGATACATGATGCATATGTAGCCACTAATAGGTGAGAAAACAGGGATTTTTAATATTTCTCATGTGAATTAATTCCGTTTGACAAGATCTTTCCAAAATGAAATTAATTAATTCCTTTATCCCTAAATGATCGCGACCTTTGAGATTCACCAAACTGTTTAAAATTTTGACCATTAAATCAAGTCGCCCGGAATTTAGTTATCCATCCATACAGTTTCGATACTTAGTCACTATGTTTCCGCATTATCTCCCCTTTTCTCTGCGCATCAATGAAAGTAAAAGGTTTGTGATGGAAAGTATCCGATTGTTATTTTTATATTACCACTAAATATTCATTATCCTATGGGAGGCAACGCTGCTTTTTTTCTTTTTTTTTAATTATTACATGCATCAAACATGTTTCCCTATTCAGTCACCATGTTATCTATGCCCTGTTTCCACGGAGAGTTTAATTTGCATTACCATACTGCGAATGAAACAAATGAGAATTAAACTAACAAGAATATAATTGTGTTACACGACAGCTAATACGAAATAAACTAAAATTTTATTTATACAAAAGGGCTATTAAGAAGGATATGGAGATAACGAACAGTATTCAATCTCAACGTCCATTAAACAATATACAAAATAAGAGCAGAGCAAACACGGACCTCTGAAACATCAGAGGTGGGATCATGTGCCATGGAGGAGTGAGCATCCCCTGCTGACCGGTCACACCCGCCGTGTGCTCGTTGTCATGATCAGGAAATAACGGAAAAAATCCGTCGTCAATTCAGTGTATAAATAATGGACTAACAATTGGTATGAAAAACGTCAGTCAACATATGACTCAATGATAAATTGTATTTGCTGACAAGGTCATTGTATCGACCATAGAATTTACGAAATGATGACTTTAAACGAGACTGTTGATATTCTTGTTTCATCAACTTGCTTGTCAATAATTTACCTCGTTTAAGAAATTGTTCATACGTAGAGCACGCTCTTGCGTATCGAATCAACTGAGATATATATACTCCGTATGCAGGTGATGAAGGTGTATTGCTGCATAAGTAAGGGAAGTTGACGATAGAAAACTTAAAGTCATCACGTTTATCATATAGCTTGGTTGTTAGATTGCCATTAGTGTCTTTTTCAAGTAAAATATCCAAGTATGAAGCAGAAGTGTCGGACTCTGTGGTATCTTTTATCTCAAGCTCACCAGGATATATCGTATCGAC